>JAGXOD010001376.1:2487500-2682500 GCA_020368025.1 Brachyhypopomus occidentalis
TGATGCACCGAAGCGACTCAGTGGCTGAAGCAATTCACTGAAGCGATACTGTGACTGAAGCAATACACTGAAGCGATTCACTGAAGTGATACGCTAAAGCGATACGGTGGCTGAAGTGATGCACTGAAGCGACTCAGTGGCTGAAGCGATTCACTGAAGTTATGCGCTGAAGCGATACACTGGCTGAAGCGATATTACCATCAGCGAACTCACAAGTCACATAAAGGAAAGTGATTCATAGCACAACTTGTTTTATAAAAACTTGGCCCTGTTTTACAGGTGGGGGTTTTGGGAAAACACTGCTGGCACAACAACCTGCTAGCTTGTGTTTTTTTTTTTCGAAATAAGCAAATGATTTGCTTGGACAGACAGAAGCTTATTGTGATTAACAGTACTGCATGTATGACTTCTGCCTAAGGGTTCCAGTCTGTTTGCTTTGTTCTTGTTGTATTTCTACCTTTTTACCAGATCTGGGATCCTCTTCAGAAGCCTCTTTGGCTACTGTCAAACATCTCCTTCCTGTTCTTCACCTCTGAGCGACTCCTCCACACGCAGAGTATACTTTTTTCTGCAGGTTTTCAGCCAATGCCTTAAGACATACCGGAGGAATGGAGGAGCTGGGCGGTGGGGTCGTGGAGGGTGGAGATGGTGGAGGTGAGACTGCTCAGCTTCATTAAGTGTTGGTCTATTATCAGCTGCTTCTCCTCCCCGTTAATCCCAATGCTCCTGCAGGAATCCTATTTCTCCCCACATCACATCCCATTATGATTTTTGAGGGAACGTCCCGCTTATCTGTCACCTGACGTCCGTAGGGGTGGACGTAGTGACTGGGGGCCTGAAGACCCAGACTCCCAGCTGAGAGAATCTTCATCTCTTCACTCCTCACCCGCCTCTCTCGCTTTATTCCTACACTTCTTTCCTCTTTGCTTCTTCCTTCCCTTTCTCATCCTCCCTCGCTCTTCTTTTCTAAACCTCTCCCCTTCTTTTCTTCTCATGGGGCCTATTCGCCCCCAGCCTTGTAAACTCTGTCCCCCTCATGTTTTTTTGTTGTTCCAAAGACTTGAAGGTCCAAAATGTAGGCACTGCAAACACTTTCAGCAGACCGTTGAACTAGGGGTCAATTCACGTTTCAGATTCAGCTGCCACGCGCTCACCGTTTTCATTTAGCACATCGGTGTAATTTGACACCGTTATCAGTGATGGAAGCCAGCTGTCCACGAGGAGCCTTTCCCGGTCGACACAAACACAACACTGCTGCGTGCTTCTCTGACAGTATGGCATGACTATGTCCAGAACCCTCTGCTTCCTGCTCAGAGGGCACAGCTGTTCTAGGAATCTCCATTTAACGAGGGATGAGCTCACATCCTGGTAATCGGGGGCCTGCTGCTAATAACGGGCTCCTGATCAAACCTGGAGCGCTGCCAGAGTGCCGCTGTCACACGGTCGCACGCGCCACCGAATATTCATCAACATGCCGCGCGAATAACGCTAATGCTAGCACGGCTAATGACGACCGGAGCTCTGTCGATCACCGCGATGCTAAAGGAGTTCGGTTAGCATCGCAAACTCATCCTCTCCGGTATTCATTCAGTTTTGGCCAAGTTAGCGTTCTTCTTTCTGAGTAATGTTGGAGAATAGCAGAAGGGTTGCTGTCCAAAGAATGCAAAATCATATAGAAGGTATTTGGCCTGCGCTGGCCAGTTGTACTGATTCGCCTGGGTTGCTGAGCTATGAAAAATAGGCTACTTTCATTGATTGTGCATTTGTTACAGAGCATAAAAGCTTGTTGCAATTATCAGCAATGCCTGCACACACACACACGCACACACACACTGATCTCCCAACCTGCAGCAGATAAAGACAGAATCTCAACCACAACTTAACAAATAGATTATCCATTATGACAAACATCATCTACAATCACTGCCAAACAGAGAGAGATTCTGCAATATTCACCCTCTCATACCCCTCTGTCTCAGTGCTGTATTAGTATTCTAGAGGAGGACTCTACACTCAAGGTTACCCTCACTCTAAACGGCTAAAGATAAAAAAAAACCCCTATGGTTCTCCTCATTAGCATCTGTAGGTAAAACCTGGCTAATCTTATTCACACTTATCCTTCTCGTCATGACATCTTGGCCCCGTTTCTATATTCCTTCCCCCAGTAAAGGTTGCGACCTCATTTCTCAGGTATTTTCTCCATTAAATCTGCTTACCAATTGGAGCTTTTTCGAAAAAGTAAGGGCTGCTCCAAAGGCCGACTCCTAAATCCATTTTTCTTGAAGTTAATTGAATGCAATAATAGAGCCAGAGTGGTGCATCAGTCTATATAATAATACAGACATCTTCACTCACTGTGGAGATCCTGTTTGTTTTTCCCATGTAATCACAAAATCTGTTAAAGAGATCAATTCTGCAAGTCGGTTTTGACAAAAAGGCTAGTATTAGTTTCTCTTTGACAGTTCCAGGCTAAATGTACAGGCTTTTTAAATCACAGCTATGGTCAGTCTTGGGGAGGGCCTAAGTGTTGGAAGTGTTTACACGCAAACGAACTTCGCATGTCTGTGGCCGGCGCTTTCTGAGGCTTAAACTCACCCATGCTTGAGCCGATGTCTCCGTTCTCAGAGTCTGGGCCATGGTTGTTACTGCCATGGTAACCGCTCATTACCTCCATTTTAATCTTCTTCTTCATGGCCTCCGCTAACGTAGCAGCTGTTAGACCTGAGAGGGAGGGGGGGAAGAGAAAGGGAGAGAGAAAAGTAGAGGGAAAGGGATGAAGAAGAGAGAGAGAGAGAGGGAGAGGGAAAGAGAGATGGGGAGAGGGGGAGGGAGAGAGTGGGAGAGAGAGGAATGAAGAAGAGAGAGGGAGGAAGAAATGAAAAGAGAAGGAGTAAGTATAGGACTGAATGTGACAGTGGCACAGGGTATTTAAAATCTCACATTTCAGTAGTCAAATGTAATACAACTTATCACAATAAAGTATATCAAATATATGTGACATTTTGCAGTTACATTATATCATTATATATCAAGCCATGATTGATGTCTCATCATTGACGTCTTATTTTAAAATGCAAGCTTGTCTAGAAAAAGAACCCAGTGGAAATAAACATTAATCTTCATGCAGTAATGCTCTTATTATGAAAATCAACAAAACCAAGGACACGTTTATATAGACAGTGCCAGAGAAGAATCAGACAATGCACATTAAAATGCATAAGTGACTAGACCATTAAAATCCAGTGGGGCCGCTTTGTGTCCCCAGGCCTTTTGTCTATTCCTAAGTACTGATCTAACATCTGTTACACTGTATTACTGATGTTAGGATGAGGTTGAACAAAACTGACTTGGATTCAGTCGCATAAAAACTACGAAAGGAAAAGTAACATCACGTCCCCTCGTGCTCACTGTTAGTTAGCATTCATGCCATCAGGCATTTGTCCAGCATCAAGGGCTTTGGTGAACCCACCCTGACTTTCTGTGTGAGCGTATGCGCGTGTGTGTGTGTGTGTGTGTGTATGTGAGGGAGTGAGTGTATGCGTGTGTGAGAGACAGTCCCCTCAGCGCTATATCATAATTCAATTAGGCTGGGATTAGCATCCCTTGACTGCGCAGAGAGATGCCACTGACTGCAGCGCTTCAAGCTCTTCATCACCCTCTTCCTCTGCTTCCAGCTTTCTGAAACCAAGCCAGCAGAATCTGACCCACCCAGGTCTGACCCACTCCTGTGGCTCGGTACCACTGCGGCGCACCACACTGCGCTTTATCTGGCGCGTTTAGCGGCCTGTGGCATGGGTGGAGCTCTGTGGTCCGGAGCGCTGGGCCCCGGGGCAGCTGGAGGAGAGAGGCCCGGGGCCCCAGGAGCACCGGAGGAATGGCCACGTCTGGACACAGCAAGGCGGCAAACCCGTGTTGCTTCATGTGTTGGGAACTAATGACGTATTTTGTGAGAAATCATCTCCCACAGTCCTCTGAGGGACCGTTCAATGGACGTGCGTGAAACGCGGCCTCAGATGAAGCGCTTAGACTTGAGTCCTGCTACTTTAGCTGGCTGGCATTTAGACTAAGTGAAATTGGTTACAGTTTATGTGCAAGTATGAGGTAACTGGCAGCAGTGTGTGTGTGTGTGTGTGTGTGTGTGTGTGTGTGTGTGTGTGTGTGTGTGTTTCCTCTTAGTTGCTCTCCAAACGCTTTCACAAAATGTCAAGATCAGAGCATGAAAGCCAAGGCCCGTATTCAGCCAGCAGAGAGGACCATATCAAAGCGTTCCTCTTTCTCTCTCTTCAGGCCACTCAAAGAAAAAGAAATTGTCCTCTCTCTTTCTTACCCTCTCTCTCTCTTACCCTCTCTCTCTCTCTCTTTCCTTCGCTCAGTCTCCCCAGAGGCCTTTGAGTTCCCATCTCCCCAGCTGACATTGATATAGTGACCTCTGCTGAAGATGAAAGGGGACCTATGCTACAGCCTATGCTATAGATCCAGCCCGCCAGCACACCGATGTTCCTCCCCCCATCACTGTCTCTCAGCCGCTCTTTCTAAACAAGTACAAACGTATGGGCCCCTCTTTCCAGGGCTCCTTTACAGAGGACCAGAAAGGGAAGAGAGCAGATTTAGACCATTTACACACACACACACACACACACACACACACACACACACACACCTGCAGCCACGTGTGTGTTTAGCTTCACAGGCACCCTGGGAGCGAACTGTAGCAGCGGTAGCAAACGTGTCTTTGCGCTGTGCTGCAGTGTTTGTGAGCTAGTTCTCTAGTTTGAGGACACTTCACCCCGCTCAAGGGGAGACGGTCTCTCGGCCACGTGTAATTCCGTTTCATCACACTGCGCCATACGTGAGACGGAGCCGACGCAAAGGTCATTGCGTCCTCGGGTGAGCGTGCACCGTCGCTACGGAAGAAACGGCTATGGGGCTCACGTGACGTGGCAAGGATCTCTTTCTCTGGCTAATTAAATTAAAGGTTCTTTCATAGCACTCTACATAAATGCAGGTTAATATGGATGACAGAAGAGGCCCCAATGCTTGTAGCATACCTGCCAATATTGATTTGGGACGGTACAGGGATATCAGTCTTGCCGACCCGAATTCAACATTAAAACCAACAGGAGCTGATCTCTGCTGCCTGTATTGTGCTCGTTTCAGTTTGTGTGTGTTGTCTGGGGAACCATAACGACTCCTCACTGATCTAACGCAGGGCTAGACGTGTGTATACAGTTCACCTTTACCTGAGCGCGAGTACCCGATTTGTTTACAGCCGCGCCCAGCGGCATGTGTCCTGCTGTGCGGAGTCCGATTTCAAGTTTGTCAAGCACGCTTCCTCTCCAGCTAACATCTAGCTACTGTATTATCTCATTGTTTCCATGACAGGTTAACAGGAAGTGACATTTAAGTAGGAAAACCATGAATGCTCCCACAGAATAGCGTATAACAGGCTGAAAGAGCTCAACAGCTCTTGTGTTGACATAGAGGGTCACAGTACTACAAAGTTAATAGTTAATCTAATAGTTTATAATCTCTGGTTAATCTAATAATTTCTGTTTAGAAATACCTGGTTAATCCCCTTAAACAATTAGAAATCATTTGTGACTGTATTCTGGTGTGACGGGAGAAAGGCACTGGTGACAAAATGGCTTTCTGGGACTGACCTGGGAGAAAATATTGGTAGTTCTAAACTGGATTATTCTGGCCAAGATATTTTTAACTTTCCAAGCAGAGCTAAGATGTGAACACAGCAGAGCCTGTATCTGTCCTTACCTGTGTGAGACATCATTCCTGAAGACATGAGTCCTGAGACAGAGTGGGGCAAGATGTGCGGGCTCTCCGGGGACGTCACGCTCTGGGTCCTCTTGGGTGGCCGGCCGGGTCTGGAGCTTCAGTGAAAAGAACAGTGTTATGAATATGGGTGTGACATGACACTACAGTGTTGGAAGGAATAAACAGTTTCTGGTATGTCAAAAAGCCAGAACACAACGTACTAAAAAGCAAAGCTTTGTTTGATTCATGTATGCATTCAGAAAGACACGCACAAGCTCTACTGAGACTTGGACATATTGGCTTTGTACAACAAGCAACAGTAAACGATCTCAAGGACATTGGCTATTCTGCCAACTCTTTCTGCTTCCAGTAATTAGATCACACTGAACACTCATCTCCCTTTTCCACAATCAGCCATTTTTTTCTCATGAATAATTTATAACGTGTGCCTCGTTACCTGCTCTTCTGCATTTATGCACCGACTTGTATGAATTCGAGTTTACGTATCAGTACGCATTACGTATAAACACTTTCAATAACCAGAATTTCTTACGTTCGTCAGTTTCAAGTAGTATAATTTAAAAGACAACGTTTCATCTAAAATAAGATTTCAAATTCACACAAGGTGATATTCAGTTGGATGTTAAATTGTGTAGATGTTTTTTTTTATCCAAATGCTCGACAGTTTAAGGTTGTTTAATAGATTTAATATTGCTCATACGATTTTTGTTGTCGACAGCTCAAATTTAGGCCAGTATTCAACTGCTGTCTTCAGGACGTACTGTAGAGCCGCTCGCGGTTTAGCGTTTACACCTCCCCCAGCGCGAGCGCCAATCATCCCTCATAAAATATTAAACTTGCCACCGTTTGCCCTTTGAAAATCTCCCTCTCTCAATTCCCTAATTGTTCCGTTTCTTTATCTGTCTGCCGCAGAGAGTAAATAAATGAACAAAATAACGTTTTTATCGCAGTGAGTGACCTTTTAAACTACGGGGGATTATGGTGGGTTTAGCTCTCACCTCGTCTCTTCCATAACTCACACTACGACAGGATATAAAGCGCGTGTGTTGGTACAGTAACGTAATGACGTTATTTTTAAATGTTGGCAGGCTAAAATTTACCTAGATAGGCCATCTTTTTTAGAGTCTTCAGTGTTGGCCAGTTTAATCTCTCTCTCTCACACACGCACAAACACACACACAGGTGGGGGCTGTACCATATATATCAGCAGGGTCTTTACATTCAGCTTTTAGCCTCAGCGCACACCCACATACGCGTACAAACATTCACACTCGTAACAAGCGCTTCCCTCCCGAATATGATGCTAGATAGCTGATTTTCGTTAATGTAATCATGAGGAGTTATTACTGTATTCGTGCTAATAAAAACACTGGCACTATATAGCACAGACTGTCCTCTCTCTTCCAGAGCCATGCCGAACGCTTAATGGCGTTTTTAATCATTTCTAATGGGCAACGGTTTAATTAAACCCATACTGACGCCACCAGATTAAATGCAGGTTTAATCCGAGCCATGCAAATGACTAGCTCCGGGAAACACACATGCAGATCGCAAGTATGATAAAACAGCCCCATCATCAAATGAATGAATAAATCATGTAGATATATAGATATATAGATAGATAGATAGATAGATAGATAGATAGATAGATAGATAGATAGATAGATAGATAGATAGATAGATAGTTTGATGTTTTGGACATATGTCTTGGAACTGGTGTAGAACATCTTGTATGGGAAAGACAGATAGAGTGAATGAGAGTGAGAGAGAGTGAGCAGGAGTGTGAGAGAGTGAGAGGGAGTGAAAACAAAAAAAATGTAACTTACCACTCAGGGTGCCTTTCAGGACATTTAATTAAAATCTAATCCCACATTCATTAAGGCTCCCATAAATTAAGCTGTCATTCATAAGATTTATGGATTCTCATTTGCATACCGCATACAATTCATCAATTACAGAGGTATGAAAGGGGGCACAACACCCTCTGGGCTGCCCACTGACCGGCAAACAGCAGAAAATGAGCGAGCTAGAGAGAGAGAGAGAGAGAGAGAGAGAGGGAGGGAGAAGGAGAGAGAGAGAGAACAGGAGGCTGTCAAGATCTGGCGTAATCTAATTGTGCTGGAACCCACTGACAAATTTTGTCTGCTGCCTTCCATATGCACATTTCAGTTCCACTGTGGCTGGCAGCTGAAATGATTTCTTCCCACACACACACAGAGGCCCTGAACGATCTTCAGATTGTAAGGTGCATTGTAGGGACAGTGGTAGCTCAGCTGGTAAGGGTCCCCCACCACTTCCACTGTTGGGGCCCTGAGCAAGGCACTTAACCCTCAATTGCCCAAATTGTAATCAGTCTTAATTATATGTTGCTTTGGATAAAGGTGTCAGCTATCAGTGTGGCAGGGTGCAGATCTCAAGTCAATGTGATGCGATAAGCGACACACTAACTTTGTATTGGACGTCTAAGTGAGAGACACAGCACACATGTAAACAAACAACCAGAAAGGAGGAAAAGAGAGTACAAGGAAAGAGCTTATTAATATGCAGAGTTAATGAAGCAGTGAATAGGAGACAGGTGTGTGTGTGTGTGTGTGTGTGCAGCTTGTGCTCCACTAAGACAAGCCTATTTGAAACACAAACACCAGCAATGACATAAATCAAACACAATGGTATCAGCTTTGCTATTTTTACCGTTAACCAAAGTTTACATCACACCTCATCCACACACTCCTCACCTGTACACTGACGTATCCCTAAACTCATCTCTGGGCCTGTCTAAGAGATCGCCTCCCCTGCTGGAGATCGACCCTCCTGCCAAGCTCAGCTCTTAGCGAACACTCGTAACCCAACCAACTGTTTCAGCACCTCCAGGCCCTCTGAAGCAGAGACACACAGGAGCAGTACGGGCAGGTCTGCTTTGGAGCTGAGGTTTGTGGGAAGGTACACTCATCTGAGAACTTTGGATCAAACACTGTAACATCAGATCCCATCTCTTGCACAAGGTCCATGTTTCTCTCCTTTCGCCAACTTTCTGAATTTCTACATTAAAAATGGTCAATCGAAAGCATAAATAAGAAAGAAAGAAAAAAGACGAAGATGTACATATATTTTTGGGTGGAATGTGCCTTTGAGGAAACAACAGAGGCTTTAAGCTGGGGGTAGAGAGGGAAGGACAGAACCAAACATCCTTTATTCAGGGCTCAAACAGGAAGTTCCTTTTCGACGGTCCGTAATTGGAGCCCTTATCGGGACCCTGTGTGAAAGCCCCTGCCCAAATAAGCCACTATTTACACTGCAATCTGCAGCAGACTGTGATGAAAGAAATGTAAATACTGCTGTGAACATCAGAGAGGGAGGAAAGAGAGAGACAGAGAGGGAGAGAAGGCGAGAGAGAGGGAGAGAGAGAGAAAGAGAGGGAGAGAAGGCAAGAGAGAGGGAGAGAGAGAAAGAGAGAGGCAGGGAGGGTGAGAAGGCGAGAGATAGAGAGTAAGGGAGAGAGAGAGGGAGAGAGGGAGAGAGAGAGAGAGGCTAAACATCTGTGCCTCACGCACAAACATAACTTGTATATTCCCATTCTCATCTCACACAAACACACACACACACACACACAGTACAGGAAATATCAGCAGCGGAAATAATAGTACAGCAAACATCTTACAAACAGACCTATTTTCCAAAACACACACACACACACCCTATTTCTAGACAAAAGTAGCTAAGCCTCCCCTGGGTGTTGCGCTGTGAGTCTAAAGAGACTTCAGTTATTCCCACAGTTCCCTCTGTCTCACTTTATCCAGAACAACCCTGCCAGACACACACACACACACACATTAAACAACCCTGCCAGCTCTTAGTGTAAAATATGGTTTCAAGAGCCAAACAATTATTGAAATACAAATTAACGCAGTGTAACATTTCACTTCAAACTAACACCTTTAGAAAACACTTACACATATTAAAGAATTTTGGTTTCATGTGTTCTTGTATCAGTTACCTGTTAAACAGTAAAAAAAAATCCTGCACTGATACCAGAGGAGCTAAACCAAATTTCCTGACCTCAGAGAATGACTAGAACCTACTAAGAGTAAATGTTTAAGACGTAAATACTTCCACCAACCAGCTCAAGTGCTGCTTCACAACTGGAACCCAAATAAAGAAACAGGCAATACACGCTGAGTCATTGTGGACATTCAATTTACTTAACATTGAGATAGGGAAACTTTGACTTGTTTTTACTAAATGGATAAAGAAAGGAGAGAGAGAGACCAACACATAAGGAACGGAGACTTGACTTTAAGTCATGTAGCAAATGGACCAAACAGTGACGGCGTCACTGAGGAGTGTGACAGAGAAGGAAGGAATGAAGCCTGTTAAATGGGTGATCTGGTTGCTTACACCAGAGAGCTGGTCTGGTGGTCAAAGCTCCTGTGTACCTCCTCTTACACCTCAGTTCGAATCCCAGGTAGGGTGGGATAAGCCTTCATCACTATGACAAACAAGCCAAAAAACCCTTTAATTAACATTCTTTAATTAGACTCCAATCATATGAAACAGCCAGTCACTTCTGAGGTTACGCTGATCAGTTGTGTCATCTTAAATATGTAATTCAGCGTTATATTAATCCTGGGTCTGAAGGTTAATTTGAAAATCCTATTTCTCCTCTTCCAGTTCATGCTCCCGTTTAAGTGGCTGTTATTATTGTCTCTCACTATGGCTGTAGCCAATAGGGATCTGACAGATCATGTTCTGTCATTGGGAGGAGGGTCATGTACAAAACATGTGACCCTTGATTATGACAGAGAACAAGCGCTGCTTTGTGACGTGCCTCTTTCATGCCACCGCTGTATTATCACGCCGCGCACGACGTGATCTTACATGACACGCGGGACTGACTTCTGGGTCACACAGTCTGCTAGTGTTTCAGCAGAGATTTCACAAAGGAGAGCACTTGGGAGTACAGCTGTACCCAGTACAGTTTAGAAAGAGAGAGAGAGATGGGGAGAGAGATGGAGAAAGAAAGGGAGAGAGAGAGAGAGTCATGGGTACTGCTGCTCTGACCCACTACCACTCCCCGCTGCCCCCCACTGCTCCACAGAGGAAAGCCCCTTAGGACTGCCCCCCGGGAGGATCCAGCCTTGGTGCTACTGTACCCCTCCGTCACACTTGTGCGTGAGACGCAAACGATGGGGTTCTGCCAGCTTTAACAGAGGCTTTCATTAACGCTGCTTCTGCGAAGCCACTGGCAAAACTCTCCCGTCCTTCTCATATCTGGGACAGCAGGACGTAATCACCCATAATTCAACCTCTTTTTTCCCGCTCTGAAAGAGACCGAATGCAGTACAGTCACCTCTATATAGGACATAATCTATGCCATGTCTTTGGCTTATGTGGGTCTCACACTCTCCCATTCATCCCTTTGTCCTTGATTCAATGAAGGTTCACAACAAAAATAGGCATATCCACATACTGGCATATAAATCACTGCACGGGCTCCTTCTCCTGCTTGTGTGTGCGCGCTCTCTCTCTCTCTCTCAATAGCTCTTGGCAGATATGGGGCGTGTGTGTATGTCAGAGTGTATGTGTTTTTGTGTGTGTGTGTGTGTGTATACAAGTCAGCGTGTGTCTTTTGGTGTGAGTTATCTGCAAACAAATGCTTAAGGGAACTGAGGGTTCCTGTTTGAACCAAACAAGACTGAAAACTTGAGCTAGTACAGAAATTATATGTGTCACTTTCCTGTCTCCTTCTCTCTCTCTCAATCTGTCTCTCTTTCACTGTGTGTGTGTGGCTTTGTGGCTAGGAGACTGTGTTGGTTCTCTCTCTCTTTCTCTCTCTCCCCATCCTTTCTTCTCCCTGTGTGTTTTATTGTCATTTTGCAGTCTGCTACATGCAGTGCATGAACACCCTGCTTCCCCTCTCCCTTTCCCACACCCCACACAGTTTGTTTACACATAACTCATCAAGGTCTATTCTCCCACAGAGAGGCCACATCCACAGTGCTCTCTACCGCCCCCTGGAGTCTGACCCCAGTACCACAGCCTTTTAACAAGCACATGGCCATTTACGTTCTTTCCCACAAACACTCTGAAAGCACATAAGTGCATTCTAAACACCACGTTACCAAGGTTACACCCAAAACATGCTGGCGGACATGAAAACTTACTTGCGTGTGTCTATGTGTGTGTGTTTTTTTCCCAGAAGCACATGAACATATGTGCTAGCGATTAGCACTGGACAGCCCAGACAGCCTGAGCGGTTTGGTCTTCATTTGTTTTCAGATATTTTTGACTGAACATTGTTGTAAATAATAAAAAAGAGTAAAACTGTTGATACACACACACACAAAAAATTACAAGGATTCCACAGTTTTCTAATAGCCGACACAATGCGCCTTGTTAAAAATGACATCCCAGGTCTCGAACCTTGACCAGGAAAGGTCATTTTTAATTGCTGTAATGTATCAAAATTGCTGTTTTGCATGCCACAGAGTTTATTACAACAAGGGTAAATGGGATGTGGGAGAGAGGAAAAAGAACAGCTTAAATGTCTGAGGCCAAAATCTGGTTAATTAGTGGATCTAACAGGGAATCTAGTGAATTAGAGGATCTGGTGAATAAGTGGATCTAACAAGGAATCTGGTGAAGTGGATCTTACAGGGAAGTCTCAGCCATGTTTCTCCCCTTCTACAGGCTCTAGCAACTTCAGTAAATTAATCTTCAAAAAACCCACTGTGTGACACCTTCACTGCTCAGTAAAGTTGTTCTCCACAGCAGCATTTGCTTTCTGATGTCATCCCTTTCTGATGTCATCCCTTTCTGATGTCATCCCTTGATGCTGTCATTCCCTGATGGTGTACTGCATCAGCAATCACATGACCAGGAATGCAAGCAAGAAACACAACACGGTCATAATCAGGTTTCCAGAATGTATGAGGTCACAGCAAAGGAACAGGAAAATATCTGAATATTTCTGCAGATATCAGATTGCACCGTCACATCAGCACATGACCTCGTTTCTCCAAACTCTGTGATCATGTGATCGTGTGCTGCTGGTCTTATCTGGCTCAAAGCTGTGTAATTCAGTCATTCAGCTTGAGATATTACTGCTCACTTCTCCTACTGTGAAACAGCCACAGAGACGTATGTACATGAGTGTGTGTTTGAGTGTGTATGTGTGTGCGCGCGTGCATGCACATGGGTGTGTGCATGGTTGTGTAAAGGGTTACGACTTTATGATCAAACAAGCTGAACAGTGTGTTAATAATCAGACCAAGTCAAAACGTCACCTCACTCCAACACAGACATACACACACACATTGCAGATTTCCGTACACTACAGAGGGAGCCGGAACATTGAGACTCCCTGAGGTGGAAATAATGAAAAACCCTTTCATGGAAAACTCATCAAGCCAGGAGAGGAGGGAGACCACTAACGTATGTGTGTGTGTGTGTTTGCATGTGTGTGTGTGCCTGCGTGCGTGCTTGTGTGTGTGTTTGTGTGTGTCTATTCTGTGTGTGTGAGGAGGGTGGGTCAGAATGCGTGACCTCTCATTTCATACTTTAATTAAAATCTCCCTCTGACGTCCATTCCCTCCTCTACTCCATGCTGGTTCACTTTCCTACTGCCAGAATAGACACACACACACACACACACTTTAACAGGACATGTTTCTGCACTGTTTCTGCCTGCCCCCCCCAGACCGGCCTAAGCGCTGGCGGTCTGGCTGGGTCAGGCTTCCGAGTGATGAACCACGAAGCTGTTCAGACTCAGACAGCACGTGGCGGACAGCGGCGGCTCTGTCCTTCACCCCGGTCCCTGAACCACCAGCTACCCCGTCTGCCCCTCAGGCAGCGCAACTACCCCAGAAACGCAGCCCTTGGCCGTGAAGACGAGGCACTGCAGCGTGCCGGCGTGTTGAAGAGCAAGAAGGCAACCGTGTAAGCGCGAGACGTTTGTTTTTATCCACACAACACACAGGAGTGTAATCCAGCGCTAAACAGAGAGGGCTGCTAACAGCTAATGGAGCCAGTGAACACTCTCATACAGCCAGACAGAGGAGGAATGGGTTCTCATTAACAGGGCAGCGCTGAAGTAAAGTCCTGTTACATTATGGAGTCATGAGAAACCCACAAGACTAAGCACCTAGGAGAGAGTGTGTATGTGTGTGTGTAACAGAAAGCGTGCACTCATGTGGTTGTTTTAAAGTTTGTGTGTGTCTCTTTGAGTATGGGTGTGTTTGGGTGCATGTGTATGTATGTAAATTAGCAATTGTTTCTCACAGGTGGGACAAACAGTGAAAGCTGAAGAGAGCAGGAACAGAGGGAACAGCCCCGGGGTCATGGGAACTCCTCTTCCTGTTTTTAACACTGATCTGAGGCCAGTTCTCTTTCTCTTTCAAATGTTTTGGGCAGTGGGCAACGGATCCTAGATCCAATATCATGCTCTAGCTGACAAACCGACAAACTGTTCAACTGATCTCGTGTCAGCCGCTGCTTATTGTTTACCTCACAGTCGATACGGGCCAACGGAAGATTAAGTGACAAAGCAGCAGTGTTCATAACTGAAAGGCTGCTACAGAACACACACACACACACATACATACATAGTGCTGACATTCTTAGTTTTTCCTGGAGAGCAAAATTCTGCACCACATGCTGAACTCTGACAGACACTACTCATCATGTTTGATACACAAGCACACACACACACACACACTCACACAAACACACACAGAAATTCAAGACAATAATGCCTGTCCCATATCAGGTGATATTTTCCACCAATCTCATCAGTCCTACTGTCCACCCACACACACACACACACAGAGTGACTAAGACATCAACTGTACCAAACTGTTGTTCTAGAACACGCTCCTGCTTTCCTCTGAAATGTAGCGTGCCACTATAGGGCTATCGGGTAACCCAGCAGCTGCTCCCGAACGTTCTGCTGGAGTCGCTAGGCTTATAAAGATCAAAACACACACCCACCCACCCACCCACACACACACACACACACAGGGTGTCTGCTTCCATGGTGTCTATTCAAGTCTACAATAAGCTCCAAGGCCGTGTGTAATGCCTGATAGTAGCGTGATGCCTGATGGAAAACACGGCGTAGAACTTAAAAGCTTTAATGACAATACAAGCCTGTAGAAAGAGAGGATGGGTTACAAATCTTCAAACACACACCCATCCACACACACACACCACACACACACACACACACAGAGCAGCTCCATTTGCCCTGGTCAAAGCGGGTGTTCAGCACACAAATGTAGACTTAAGCTCTGCAGAGTCTAACATCGGCCGATGGACACTGGCTCAGGTTCCTACAGGTGAAGGTCAAGGCAGGAGTGTGTGTGTGTGTGTGTGTGTGTGTGTGTGTGTGTGTGTGTGTGTGTGTGAAGGAGAGACAAAGAAAGGAGGAGAGAGAATGTGATGAATACCCATGAGAAAGTAAACACTTCAATATCAATCAATACTTGGCAATTATCTAACGTCTAGGTCTCAAACCTTTCTTCTCTGGAAATAATCGAATCCTCACAGGTTAGATGGGCTCACTGTATAAACCTTTGTTGTGATTTATGTGCAAAACCATTACAGGAGCAACACACAAACACACTCTTAGAAGCCAGAGTGACAACCAAATCTCTGCTGTCGAGGACACACAAGTACTTTATTACCAATAACATTTAAGGTCAGAGGGTTTTCTCACTTTCTCTCTGTCTTAAACACACACACACACACACACTCAGCTCTACATGAGAAGGAATTCTGATAGGAAGGTCAGTTCACCAAGCTAATGAGGTGTGTTGCATCCTCTTCTGGTTAAGACTTTCTGGAAGTCACTGCCTTTCTGAGAAAAGAAGAAAAATAAAGAAATAAATAAATAAAACCAATCTGCTGAGCAGGAATAAGTGATGGCGGAGAAGCTAGTGAATGTTGTAAGCCTTTTTTCTCCTTTATGGCTTAGTTATAAAATCTGCTGAAAGCAAAATATCTTTTATGGACATCCAAAACCTTTATTGTGGCGAATGAATCTTTAATGGTGCCGGTGGGTCAGCGGAATAGAATATCCTATCCCACAGAACACATGGTCAGGAGGATAGCATTACTCCAGCACGGCGCATAATACACAGAGAATGATGGATGATTAAGGTAAGGTCTGGCGGTATAGGACCATCTCACCCGATTATGCTGATCTGAAGTCAGTTTCTCTCTTTGCATCATACTGGGCAGGTTAGGATTTCAGTAAGGGAAGCTGATCTTGGATCAGTGTGAAGGGGGACTATAAGAGTTATGAGTGTCTGGGGAAGATATTCTGACAGAGACAGCTCAAGGGACATGCAGAAACGTCCAATGAGAGACACCATAGTGGATTAGGGGACAACAGGAGCTTTAACATGTGTCTTTTTTGCCACAGACAGAGCAAGAATGAGGTTAGAATAGATGCACAATAGTAAAGGCTTATCTACAGAGAAGGTCTTCCGTAGTATTACTCCATCTGTCACTGAGTCTAAAACGATATCTTGGCATATGTGCGTGTTTAAGAGAGGGAGGGAAGGAGGGAGAGAGAGAGGGAGAGAGAGAGAGAATGCCTTTATTGCCTAAAATCACTGCGGCGTTTTCCTGTAAGTACTGGTCCTTTTATGGTCTATTTCAGGGAAGGTTTGGATGACATTATGCCAGCGCGCGGTATGATGCTGTTACCGCGAGTCAAGAAGCAGTGCGTAACCTTGACTCAGTATGAGTCACTTTTCACTTGCACCACACGTCATGACACACCGGCCCCGCTGCCCCAGAATCAGTTAACATCTCTCGCCGCGCGGCCTTCAGAGATCTGGGTAGCAGAGCAGTCCCTAAGGTGATCTAATGTTTTAGCGCTTGTAAGCGGAGCAGCTCTCCACTGTACCCGGCTTCGGGTGTTCTCGTCATCTGAGACAATCACAACTCTGCCAAAACGAAAACAATAAGGATACAGAAACAGCGAGGGGGGATTAAATAGTTATGACACAAAAAGAAGACCGTTTAAAACTTTCCGCCTGGTCGTTTTCAATTTTCTGCTCGTTTGGTCAAGCCTCCGTTCACGTTTCTAAACACCTCCTCGCGTCATATAAATCCTAATTAGCTATTCCGGGGCCAGGGAGACGAGTGCTTTTGCATAATTTCATCATAACGCAGTGATGCAAATTTCGAAATGCATTCGTAAAATTATCTTTTCATCCTCGGGGCGAGAAGTATTAATACGATTAGGCCATAATTCAACAAGGAGAAAAGGGGGAGAATAGGAGAGGGAGGAAAAAAGACCGGTTAGAGCGCGCCCTTTTTAAACTGCCGCTCTGGGCTTTATGAAAAATTAATTAATTTCTGTGGAGAATCAATTTCTTCTCGTGACTATATTAGACATAGCCTGAGAGCGCGAGAACAGTCAGGAATCGTTTTATCCAGCCAGACATTCTCACGTGTTCCCGGTGGCTCGTGTCACAATCGTTTAACGTCTCGCAAAGACTAGCGGCCTCCTAAATGCATTCCTTAATAAGCGTATAGCTGGAAGCTGGTGTCACTAAATCGCGCCCTGACATGAGTTTGACAAGTCCACAAATGCGCTGTTCCTTGAACTTCATGCGCGCAGGCTCACGCACGGAAATCTATGCGTAAACACACCACAAGCAAAGTTCATTGTCTTGTTCACCTATTTGTATAGTAGCCTACTTTATTTGAATAATAACTGGTTGCAGTTAACTCTGTTTGTTTAGAGTAAATGATGCAGCATATTTGAAAAATAGACATATAGACGTGTGTGTATTTTATATATATACATATATATACACACACACATACATATACATACATGCACATGTATACATACATACATACATACATTATATATATATATATATATATATATATATATATATATATATATATATATATATATATATATATATATATATATATATATACGGTTGACACTCAAATCTAACTCCAAGTTTATATTTTGTAAACAGGAACAGTATGGTATACATTGCTTGCCTGTACGCATAATGATTTTACATCTCTTACATATTTATATACATTTCCCCCTAAACTCTGCTTTTCGCAGATCACTGTCCTCAGCATTTCGTGAAGAAGAAGCAGTGACATACGAACATCTGCAGGCTGGGTTAGGGGCCGAGCGAATTAAGTCGTGACATGTTATCAATAGCCACGCATTAGACCTGATTGCGCTGGAAATAGACAAGTCGGCTTTCACCGTTCGCACACTAATGTACACACACGCGCGCGCGCACACACGCACACACACACACACACACACAAGTCTTCGCGTGCTGTGATGTGCTATCTATCAGGCTCTGGCTCTGTCCTGTATTCCAGCCTGACACATGTTCTAAAGTTCTGTAACAGGTCATTTGGACAACTGTAGTCTGCAAGACTCGTAGCATGAGACAAGTGACTAAACCAACAACCAGATTAACGTTAATGTGCAAAACAAAACAATTTAGACATAAAGCTCTATCAATCACACCGATACAACCGCAATAAAACATCAAAAGTCGAGCGCCTACGGTTTATCAGTTGTGCTTTAGCACGAGCAATGCGTTTTATAGCACACGTTGAGCCTTTTTTTCTCTCTTCAACTTTTTAGATTACAGCTGAACGTAGGCATTATTGTCTGCAATGAGGT
Organism: Brachyhypopomus occidentalis; assembly: GCA_020368025.1. NCBI lineage: Eukaryota > Metazoa > Chordata > Actinopteri > Gymnotiformes > Hypopomidae > Brachyhypopomus > Brachyhypopomus occidentalis. Next base: position 2,505,973 of record JAGXOD010001376.1, read on the forward strand.
AAACTGACAACTGGGGAAAAAACCTTCGGCCGAAAACGCGAAGCCTACCTTGCGTTAGTGCAGTCGTTGTAAAGAACCTCGAAGTCTTTCCTCGAGATGAGTTTGCAGCGATTAACTCCGGGCTGAATTGCGCCCAGACCACGAAGGATGCGCACCTGTTCTACATTACACACCACCGGCGTTATCTCCAGTCGCTTCAGTTTCGTGTACACGGTGTGCAGTCCTCCGACCAAGTGCTTCAAGAAGAGATCGAACGCTTGCGGGAGACAAATGAGTTCCCTGCCGTTGACCGTAAAGGAAGCGAGCTTCGCACCTCGGACTTCAACCATGCGACATTCGTTGTTCTGCGGGGTGTTCTCCACTGGAGACGGCGTGGAATACACGGGCTTGTTCGGTAGACTGCCGACGGGGATGACCGGGCTTGCGGAGGAAAGCAACTCCGAGCGAAAGAGACTCGGTCCTGAGGGGGCGACCGACGGCGAAGGCGAGAGGGTCGCTGGGGTCGAGGAGTTGGTTGAAGCGGAGACCGAGATCGGAGGTGCATGAGCTAACGGAGTGGAGGGCAATAAAGGAACCGACGTGGCCATGGTCAACAGCACTAAAAGATAACTTTAAGAGATAAGCGAGTGAACAAAAATAATAACGTAGGGGGGAAAAAAAGAAAAAACGAACTAAGCAACTAAACAGCAAAGTTGGTACTGATTTGAAAAGTGAAAAACAGCCTGGCGGCGGAAACGCGAGATAACGTCGGTGCGTCACAACATCGATCAACGGTTGATAGTGACAGGAGGAATAAGTGGAAAGCACTAAAGCAGCTCTTGCCTGGACGGCTTGTATCTGTCACAATGTGGCGCGGAGGAGGAGCCAAGATATGAAAGAGACTTTGGAAGAGACACAGCGCGCACGTGCGTTCTCCTCTGTCAAGGCAGGTAGCGCGCGGAAGAGCCAAACAATTAACTTTATTTTTCTTTCATGAACGTGGTCAGTTAAACAGCTAGTGTTACGTCAGTAGAAGCGCACAGAAACCGAAGAAACGAGAACCGAGTTAACGTTTGAGACGTTCGAAATCCTTCAGGGTAGGGCTTAGTTAAAGCGGTAATAAATTCGGGTAGTTCAAGAAAAAAATGCTGCTTTTGAATTCGATAGAAAACAAATCGAGATACATAAACAAATCGGATAAATTAAAACGTAAGCTCGTTTTGAGAAATAAGGGTACTTCAATAGTTCACGTCATTGCGAGAGACTGTGCTGCGTTCACGCGGGCAAGTGATTAATTCCCTGCGTGAGAACTTCTGATGAAACAATACTGAAAGCAATTTAAATAAAGCTCATTTAAATGTCAATTCTCATGGTTGGGGCTTTACTATAATTGGCTATTTAATTAAAACAATTTTCACGGTCATTAATACAGCTCGAGTCTTGTAGTGCACTGACATATTTTAATTACATGGTATTAACAAAATTGATATGCTTTGGAAAGCATGGTGAAAATTTGAATAAGAAATGATTAAGGCAATTATACATCATCCCCTTATGGACATTAGAGGTATCAAAATATAATTGATGAACTTTGAGAAGAGAGAGCTGAAACAAACATGGGTTTTAATTAAGAGGTGGGGAAAAGTACAAACAAATGCTATTAAGTAGGCTACTGATGACTGTAACTATTTGCTTTTGAATATTGAGTTACTTTGAACTAATAGTGTCTCATATTCACACGCAGGAGGTGGCGTAGATTATAGCGCCACCTACTGGGAACTTAAATGCCAATGGCCGTGTACTTGAGCACTTAGCGCTCGTCATAGAATATTTAACCACCGACGCCTTTCTCCAGAGCCCTTTCTTCTTATAAAGACACAGGACACTTGTTGGGTCGATTTGATGCATGGTATCCGACACAAAGTATTCATTTAGGCTAAATATTCATTTAAGATACTTTAGTAGCTTAAATGAGTATTTAGCCTAAATGAATACTTTGTGTACAGGCCCAACACTTTATTATTGGTGCAAGACAAGTACCTAATGGGTAGTAGAGGACTTTGACAAGCACACAGCACGTGTAACTTGTGCAAATATCTTAATATGTTTAAATTGATCGCACATGCTGCCGAACGTCACTTTGTAAATCATTTTAGTATGGAAGGGTGTCTTAAACAGTTTTATCTGACTGGCAGAGAGCACACAGCCATTGTGTGTTTTTCCTTTTTGTAATGAATAATATTCCATCTCAACATCATTTAATTCCCCAGTCATTACAAGCAGTGTCTCTGGAGAAAGAAGGCATTCATCTAAATTAATACTGTCAAAACCCGGCACACACTGAGGCCCCTGATATCCAACACAATTAGCAGGAAATCTCTAGTGTGCCCAGTTTCAGCCCCACTTAAGCCTGTCTCCTGGATTTAGCATTGCTGTGACATTTTACAACACTTTTTCGTTGCTGTCAGCATCTGTGTCTTGATAATGAAACAACAGCTTTCAACAGACTCCACCTTGAGAGTGGTCCCACACCGTGGACAGAACCATGAGTAGAGCGTGTCATATTTTTCCATCTAATAGCCTAGTCCTCATGTGCTATCAGTATGTAAAAGCCCTGAAATCAGGACAGGTGATGATGTCATGAACAGTAGGCTTCTACAGAGATAGATAAGTGAAGCGTGATTATGGAAAATATGTTTCAGTCCAACACAAAGGGACCACATAATTCCACCAATAAACTCACGCCGTATTGTGGATCTTGATGTTAAAATGTTTGAAAGGGAGACGCACATGAGGGTCAGCACAAACGCATACTGTCATTACGCGCTTTTTCATAAACCACCTACTTTGTACCTGTGCTCACTGTGCATTCTATTAGGTGCAATTATCATAATAGTGCATTTTATATGCGTATAATTACAGAATGTGGACCATGTATTGTCATGGACTGTCTGCCAGGGACCATTTACCCAGTTCACCAGCAGTGAGGTTCTGACCACAGCACACCAGACACCATCCTGACCAGGCCATGGTGGTATCACCACTGTGGGTCCAGCACCCGCAGTGGTGCATCAGGTACAGCAGTGTTGCTGGAGGTTTTACATGTGTCACTGTCACTGCTGATTAGAAAGAGGTCTGTACCTCGAAAATATCCAACAGTGGTTAGCATGTCAGAACATGACCATTGGAAAAACATGTCAGAAAATGACCAGTGATGAAAGACTGAGGAATCGATAAAACACTGTCACTAACATCACAGTCACTAACTGTGCGCCTAAGGTTTAATAAATGCTGCTAATTAAGTGGATGACAAGTATGGTTTACAGTTCTCAGCTAATTAAGCTATTAATTCTATCAGCAAGCAATCATGAGGAGATAAAAATGTGTTCACACTTTTATATGCAAGAGTTTACCTCAAGTAACACGCTATATTTTAGACATAGCCATTTACGCTCAGTTATCAAATGCCTTATGCGTCAAGAATATCACTTTTAAACTCGGGAGGAATTTTAGTCCTCTAAGAGAGGGCACTTAGGAGACACAATGGTCACAGCAAGAGGTATCACAGACAATCAATCAAACTCAGTACATCATACAGAGGCTAACAGTAAGATAAAGCACATTAGCAAGTCCAAAGGCCTAAAAAGGCAAATGTGCTTAACCGAAGAGGTTTACAGGTAAAAGCATGAGCATTACAACAATCAGGTGGCTAAATAATCAGTTGCAGTAGTGTGTGGAGGGCATGTGCAGCGTGTGACTCCTGCACCGTGGCGTCTGCAGGAGCACTTGCAGGAGCTCTGCATTGACTTTTCTGTGAGTGTTCCAGCTGGAGTCCGTTCCCTGACCTTCTCGTCATCGACCGGCGACTGGCCCATTGTAACGCAAAGAGAACATCTGTTATACTGTACATTCAGTGCCGGCATGCATGAGTCGCGATCAATGAGGGAACTGCAACTATACAAGATGACGTGAGAGGGAGGGAGAGAGAGAGAGAGGGGGGGGCTATATGGACCTTAAGTGGCTGATAAATGACAAACCTGCATTACTACAAGCATAACAATCACCAACAAATAGAGACTGTTTGTGTGTGTGTGTTTGTGTGCGCGCGTGTGTGTGATGTGGATAATTCTATGAAAACGGGCATTTCCATTCCCACATCCCACTTAACAGGAAGTACAAGAATATTCACCTGACATCACCCTTGACTGCAGTCAACAGGATGCAGTGTCTGAGAGGTGCCTTACACCCCTCTCTTCATACATCATGCTACATGCCCAACTGACAACCATCATCATGCATGAGCCAAACCCACCACACTTAATAGCATGTTGTCCCTATAGGAGACCTGGAGATTTCATTTCCTGTTTTTTCACTGGTCTTGATAGATATGACTCTATGGATAGCAGGACTCTGATCCCAGATCAGCACTCTTGCTTTGAAAAGCTTGATAAATATGAGCACCTGGTCATTTAATTCTCCTTGCCATGCACACACCTCCACGGCTAGATTAATCGGGCCATTTCCACAAAGGTCCTTCAGGAGAGGATGGAGTTCGCCGCGGTCACTGACGCTTGGCGCCATAACTCACACGCTGCCAAAATGTGACCACCGCAGTGTCATCATAGGATGGATGGCATTTTTTCAGGTGGTCCGCTTCAAACGCGTCCTTCGTTACGTTAGAATGGATGTCGTTTTTTTAAGGATGGGAATTGTGTAACTTTACAAAAATCAAACACAGGACTATCAATACAACACATTCTAGCACAAAGCTAGATCGACTTTGTCGATCTTGCTGGCATTCTTCCTTTTTGCCTGCAGTAGAGTTCTTCCATTTCTGTCTTGACGCCAACAAGACAGGCAAAGCAGGAGGCAGGGGACACACGCTCTCTATCAGGACACAGCCAATTTACATTTCCACCAGTCTGTAATATGAATACAACCCAGTCTGACTGCTCAGCCCAGTGTCTGACAAAGGTTAGGCTGTTCTTATTCCAGCACCATCAAACACAGGCGTGGAGAGGCAGCCTTAAACAGCCAGTAAATGCAAATGAACCTCTTAAGTGTCAGGAGTATTATTAATGATTCTTTAGACAAAGTATTCAGTAAATAAGTTGAATTGAGCCTGAAATGCATGAGCGCCAACAGAAACTGCTCACTCATAAGGCGCACGAGGACAGCTAATACAACTGATGCGTAGCAGCAGTCTCTGCGAGTGTTTATGCTGTGTTTATGCTGTTCACCGGACTCCATAGTCCTGACCCACACTCTTATGACCACAGTCAGGCAGATCAGATCCTCAATACATCACTTCTGAAGATGCTGTAGAACTGGAAGAAGCCCATTTAAAAAAAAAAAAACAATTTCCCCCGTTCTTGCAAGTGAACATTGTGTATGTGTGTGTGTGTGTGTGTTTTTAACTGGCTGAAATTAATCTTAGCAAGGTAAGACAGCTGATTTGCATTCATTAACCATCAACTCCAGAAGTGCATTTCCAATCAAAGTCAAGTCCATTTCCAATCAAATTTGGTTAATTATGCATGGAAAGAGTGGGCCAAGCAAACTCCCACTTGCGCAATCACTCCTGACGGCGTTTGCAGGAGCACACAAACACTTCAAACCCCCTGTGCTACAACAAAGTTAAAAGGGGACATTCTGATAAATGTTCACAGTTCTGGAGGTCCTACATTCTGGGTAATAATAAGAATTCGTTCCTGTCGTGTGCATACCGGTGACGTTCATTTCAGGTTGTGGGTGCAAACTGATTACTGCATTGTGGCTAGCCTTATGAATGAATGTTCAGCATAGCCAAAAGACACTACTACCGACACGTACGGTATAGGCGTTTGAAACAATGATTCGTAAGCCAGTATAGTCACAAGTGGCCTGTGATCATGTTTCATTTGTTCCATTATCACCCAGGCTGAAGCAGAAGTGTGTTTTGAAGGAAGGCGCTCCCTCCGAAGCGTCTCAGAGAAGCGAAGCACTCTCCCTGACTCCTGCAACCTTTGCGGTGGCATGATTTTTTATCCTTTCCTCCCAGGGCGGAGAAAGAGGCCGAGGGTTATTCACTCGTGCTTAGTAGCATGCTGAGTTTGATGGATCAGCTCCATAAGTACTGTGGCCTACACTTAGGTGGGTACTCTCTCTCTCACTCTTTCTTGCTCTCACTCTCTCTTTCTCTCTCTCTTTTGTACTCTGTCTCCCTTTCTCTTTCACTCTCTCTTTCTAAGGTTCTTCACAGATCATAGAGCATCTTCTCTCTATCGTTCTTTCTCACTCCCCTGCACACACACACACACAGACACACACACATAGGCCCTGGCCCCCTAGTGCGTTCACTCCCTGTAACATCCATCAAACCCAAACTAGAAGGCTCCTTCAGCTGGCAAATAACCTTCACTCATGCTCATAAGTGAAGTAGCCGTGGATAAGGACTCACAAAAAAGCTTTCGCAACCTGGTAAAGGAGACTTAGGGCTACTCAGAGAAAACGATGCCCTTCCACACTGACCCTGAATGAGCTTTTCACAGGGAAATCATAACTTTTGTCTTTACTTACAGTAAAGCACTGTGGTCTATACTGCTCTCAAAGGAGTGGCCTCTTTTCAATGAGACGAAATATGTTTTGTGTTTATGTCAATGCTGAAAATATCTAGCAACCTCTATCACGACCAGGGCCAACCAGGATGAATATAAAAATGAGGAAAATGATAAATACTGAACCCAGCTGGACTCCGTGCCTGTCTATTAATCTATACCGGTGCCTGTCTATTAATTTTGCTACAGATCAACGGCGTTACTCATTCAGAAACGACAGTCGAAGCATTCGAATCGGAACTATGAGCCATTTGAATCACCTCGCGACAATATGAATCACACCAGTGCGCGCGAGGCCTGTCAACATAAACGTTCACGCGCGGCCTTGGAGAAAGCCTTTTATAAGGTGGAGCTTCTATCAAAGGAAATTGAGTTTTGGGAAAGGGGCCCGTTTAGAGGAAAGACACGGAACGAACTCGTCCTGAAAATGGGGTCAAAGCGGAACCCTAACGCACGACTCTGTGGATTGATGGTCAGTCTTAAAAGCAACTATGTTGCTGTCAAACAGGCTTTGTAGCTCCAGATTGAAGCTTCAAGTATAAATTTTAATCACAGTAAGAATAAATGGAGAGAACAGCAAGAGAATCTCAAATCAACACAAAAAGGAGTAGCCAAGACTGTCAACACCATCAAAGTCTGAATGCTATGTTATAAAAAAAAGTGTACGTCTCTCGAATGCATCTACATTCAAGCGACTGTTTTGTAAAACCATTAACGTAAATGTTTATAAAATCATTTTAACGCGTAGCTCAAAGGATCTACCCGTAAAGCCATAACAAAATGGGCCTGATAGAAAATGACAGGTTACTTCTGGTGCTGTCGACAGCAAAGTCTGACCCATCCGAGCCTGTGAGTAAAGCGTTTGCTACCGGATTAGATTTATAACGCATAAATATCACTTCATCCAACTTAATTAAACAAGTATAACAGCGTATTAAATGGTAGAGCGGAGCTGAGAAGTCTTTTGCATGCACAGGTCAATGGGTCATCCCCGCCGGGCAAGTAAAATAGAAGCCATCATCGCGAGCATTCTTAAAGTTCGTAATACTGAGAGTGTGTTTTACTTCAGCATGGTTGGTTATTCGAATGAACATGGGGGCGAATAGAATGGGATGCCCCCTGTATCGTCGCTAATGGGAATAGATTATGCGCGCGGGGGTGAGAGACTGGTTTAGCGACCTTCAGAACGCTAATTGAAACAAGTATTGAGACTTGGCAGCGGCGTAATCAACTAAAACACAGGCTCATTAATCATTATAAATAGCGCTGTCACAACACGAGCTCCAGCATCGTCAGCCTCTTTGTTTGTCTAGTAGGGAGCGCGACTCGGACGCACAGAAACGTCCGCGGAGCTGGTGCGCAGGTTAATGAGAGTCGAAGCGGCATTTAAACGGCGCTGGTGATGAAATGGGCACCTAGCTGACAGCAGTGTAGGCCGATAATTTGCAAGTAATGGGAATTGATGCACTTCGGATGAAGTTGGAAATAGCTGACATCCAGGAAGAGTTCAAGTTAGACGCCTTTGACATAAAACTTAATTTCAAGTACGCACGGCTTAGGCTAGTTTTCCTGATACCCAATCACAAGTGTGCCATTTACAGCAGCACGCTGCACTCGTGGCCCATTATCGCGAGGATTTATTTACAGGAATAGGCCTAGTGGTACACTACTCTATAGGCTATGCCTCGAGGAATCGTCCATCATCTGGATTTCTAGTAGGCCTTTGGAGAACTGTTCTGACGTGCTCGCCCCTTGGACTTCTGGGTAAGGTAGACTAATAAGCAATAAAAGAGAGAAGACATGCGTGCTGTTTAGCCAGTGTTGGTTATGGATGGCATGGCTGTGACGCTTCTGTGGCAGAGCCACCAAAGGACTCTGGTCTGTCTGTTTTAACGTGTGACCTAAAGTCTGACTAGTTGTATGACTGCTTTAACTACAGTCCCCTTTTGAGGTCAAAGAGATTTTTTATTGCACTTATTTAGATTCAAAAAATAAATAACGAGCTTCTAAATTAATTTAGGTTATTACAATAATTAGTATTATACATTTTAGTCTTCCAATTAACCTTGTGCAAGGGTTTTCTCATATTCATCAACTTTAGATTAATACCAGATGTTTTCCACATACCTGTGAACAAAACACCCTGTTGCACTGTATGCATCGCTTGAAAGGTTAAAAGATAAAATTATTAATATTATGGAGAAACTATTGATCATTACATACTTGAACACACAAAATTCCAATTTAATTACAAACATTTCATTAACTGAAACAGAACACAGGGGAATTTACATAAACATTCTCTGAAGGTTGATGCATTATTAGGCCACGACATTGTGTTTCATTTAATTGCCTCACTAATTAAAGCAATTAATACGTGCATTAGAGCTTGGATATAGGCTATGATGATTACACATCAAGGTAGGCATACTTAAGTGTCTATTTAGCTTGTTTGTTTGGAAGCTTTCCAATTTCAACAAAGTCAGTGTGTCTTCAACCCACCGTTAGCCAAATTCAGTTCTTCCCACTTTTCAAGTACTTATTGAAAGCGCTGATTCCTTATGATATAGACCAATCTTTTCTCTTACAGTAGGAATGCTAAGATAGCACACAGCCATTTCCCATACAAGAATACCCCAAAAGTGCCAGGTTAGGGGTAACTACGATTGGGACACTTCAAATTCTTAAGTGGACATAGCTGCGTCACTCAATGGGCGGTGGGCCTAGAGCTGACTTCCAATGGATGAACCCTTCTGATTGCTATAGCTAGCCTACCTAGCAGCTAGCTTTCACATCTAAACAGTCACTTCTGCTAGGCTTTAAACTCGGACAAAGTTCAAAGTTGTTTTCAGGAATTCTACACGCAATGCAGTGTATGAACACTCAAGCCAAGATGACAAACGACCGAAACTCCGGCTACTTAGCAATACTTGTGAGTGATGTCACTGTCACTGTGGCAACCTTTCCCGGTGTTAATTCGTGGAGCGAAATAAACCAGCTACCCCTGCTGCTGCACGCCATTAGTCGGCTTCATGAAAGGACACGCCTGATCCGCTTTTGTTGATAACACCTGTCATTCCAACGAGCGTCCGCCATCACTCTACACATTGTGCTGGAATTTCTGACTTTGTTAAAGGTGATTCAGGTGGAGGCTGAGATACGTTATGGCCTGTGAAGCCCCCCGTGTGCATCGAGTGCTGTTTTAAAGTTCCGGCTCAGACTGAGTAGCAAAGTGTCACTAAGTTAGCCCATACGAGACCCAGTTACGTTTTAATAAATTAAGCGTTTTTTTTACAATATACGACAGGAAACACATCAGCTTTAACTGATAACGTGGTTTGATCCACGGATTACAACGCCCCTTCAAACATGGGTATACTTTTAATCAAACAAAATGATTCACGAAAAATATATAGGCCTCACATTTCCTCAGGCCAAGCCCATTTTAAAGTAAAGCAAACATTTGGCTCTCCAGGAAATATTGGCTGGTTAAAGACATTCAGTTGCTCACTATAGCAGCTAATGGATGGAGTGCTTTTTGTCACGGACGTTGAATGCTGATATGAAACTGAAAAAAGAACAAATAAGTTTGCTTTGTTTCACATGCGCCTGAACGTACTGGTAGTTTTAGGCAAACACAGGATTTAGTTTTCTGATTAAACGTCATAAAATTGATTAGAAATGTTGATTATGATTTACTATTTGCAATAGTAAAAATTATGTGGCTATTATAGTAAATAGTAAAGTAAATAGTAAATAAATATAATGGACAATCAGGGAGACGAACATAAACTGTGTGATGTAGGTCTCCGAACATCACTTTAGTGGACTGCTGAGAGACATAAACATGTCTGAAATTGTATGTTTTTATCATAGAATGAGTGATATACATTCACCAGTCACTTTATTATTGGATTTATTATGTACTTTATTATGAAACTAAAGTGCATTTAGGCATGAAGACGTGCTCAAGATGACATGTTGAACTTCAAACCGAGCATCAGAATGGGGAAAAATATAATTTAAGACTTTGAACATGGCATGGTTGTTGGTGCTAGATGGGCTGGTCTGAATATTTCAGAAAGTGCTTATCTATTGGGATTTTCAGGCACAACCATCTCTAGGGTTTACAGAGAATGGTCCAAAAAAGAGAAAATGTCCAGTGAGTGGCAGTTCTCTGGGCAAAATGCCTTACTGATGCCAGCGGTCAATTTCATTTAACCTTGCTGATGTCAGAGGTTCAGTGTAAATAAATGTAATGTAATGAGAATGATCAGACAGGTTTGAGCTGGTAGAAATGCAACAGCAACTCAAATGATCACTTCTTACAACCGAGGTGTGCAGATTGTACCCAATAAATGCACCAGAACTTATTTAAGTGCTCTTTACTTTTTATTCTTTTTTCTGTGATGCATGACAGAATTGGAATATTATGATAAACCTGTATATGCACTAGTTTTTTTTCTAGAATTAATCACAGCATCTAAGATCATTTAAGTGTTCTGGATTAAGGCATTTTTGCAGTGTGAACATACTAATCGCTCAGAATAGAAATACACAATTTCAGTCATGAACATAGACTATCAAACACTTCAGAGCAAGTATCCTGATTTGAAGTATTGTTTAGCAATTAGAGATGGCACTCATCCAGAACTGAGTATTGGTATTTGGCCAATATTAGTGGGAAATGCTGGTTTGAATTTCAAAGGGAAAGATAATAAATATAAATAATAAATCTGATTATGTAACAAACTAAGCTTCTGGTATGTCAGAACTGCTTGCAGTGCAATACAGCTAACCAGCAACTGTTGCTCATTTCATAGAGTAAAACATGAAGTCTGTCAGTAATGCTAACTGGCTACTAGGCATGTGCAGGAAGCACAGTATATGTATCTGTATTTGTTGAGGCAGCCAAGTTACCTGTATTTTTATTTGAATAAAAAAAGGACTGCTGGAAATTGGAGTAGAGGTGGGGGAGAGCAAAAAGTAGAGAGGTTTAACAGGCTATGCAAATGTCTGAGTCCATGTTAAGAGTAGATGCAAATTCAAACAATCACACAAAAGGTAGACCTAATCCACTGCTAAAAATATAAGACTACATTACAAGGCCAACAGGCATATGCTAACCGAATCTCCTCCCAGACAAACAAGCTCCATGGTGTCTGTGTCTTCTAAGTTGAAATACTGACACAGCAACTTTACTAGAATACCTGTAAATAGTGCAGTACTTTTACAGTGTGATAGCTACATCTGTTTGACACCTGGGCTCACTGAGCAGTGAGCACACCATGTGAACTAGCCAGGTGAACTAGCCAACAACTGTTGTGATTAATACTGCTAATCTCCTCCTGACAGTCAAACAAATGACATCATAAAAAAGAGAAAATGACATCTTGACACAATGATACAAAAGAAAAATGACATCATAATGAACTATCTCACAGTCAGGTTCTAACTAGAAAACAAATCATTACAAAAATTGTATGAAATAAATATGAATAAAAGCCAATTATTTGTGTTTTTCCAAATACCATATTTTGGTTTGGCTCCACTCCTACAAGCCACTGGCCACTGAGGGAGAAAGAGGATGTAAGGTGTACAGCTGAACTTCCCAGTGTGCATTGCACCTCCCTGCAGCTGTAAACTAGTTAATGGTAATGTTTTCTATACCCATTTCCCTAACATGTCATTGTTTTGAATGACTTATTCGAGTCATTTAATAGTAATATTTTAATGCTAAACGTATGCCGAAGTACCAAGTCAATGTTCTTACAATGCAATGTCTGCAACACCAGAACAGCTCTCAAACTGGAGGCCCAAATTTGGAATGCTTCGTGCACATGCTGCAGTTCATTGTGAACAAAAGGCCACTTGTGAACAATTGTAAGTGATGCACTCACTACCTGCTGAAAAGTAGTGGCTCACATTATACACGCCCCTGTCATCTATTCACACCCACAGGACATTGGAGCCGAATGTAATATGCCCGCTAAACACCTCCAGTAAGACGTAGATATGGGTACGTAGTGCATGATCAAGAGCTTCCTTGATCAGAAATGGCCATGTGTATTCAGAGGAGTACGACCTGCCAGTCACGTTGAATGCAGCTCACCAAGGACTGCTGAAGAAAACCCCAGCTGTCTTCTGAGGATCCTGTGACGTAGGTGAAGAGAGGTGAGAACCTCATCTGCTTCTCTAGATGATGTGACTGCCATGGTAAGTATGTGTGTGTGTATCAAGTTACTTGTTCAATGTCAGCGTTTCATATATTAGGAACTAACTTGATACATTCCTGTCCAGTAGGTTAAACTGAGTGCTGCTTTTTTTTAGAATGGTAACAAATACTTTTATCATACGTTTATCTACTTTTATTATATTTGTATCTACTTTTATACAGATGCTTTATGGCTTGGAAAGGATAGTAGAAAAGCTTGATCAGATGCACGTAGGTCTGAAGACCACATGTGAAACATCACTACATCAAGGAAGCCTCTCGAATATCTGATGCAACATCTCAGTGTTTTCAAGTGCAGACCTACCTTAGCACACCAGCTATTCTATAGCCAAAGAACCTCTTGCTTTACAGGGAAGCCAACACACCTCGACTGCCCTCTATGGCTGCCCTAGCAGTTACATTTCTCTACATGTGTGGAGACTGAGAGGCTGTGTAGCACACCCTCTAATGTCACCGCTGACAGGAGCAGGCTCACATCTCAGAAAGCTGAAACGCTTATGTTTCTAAAGGGGAACATGCCCCACTATGATACAGTGAGTTCAGATCTGAAAAAATCCATCGAGCTATGATTATTGTTTGCAGACTTGCTAAAGGTGGGGTAGCTAACAAAAACATCACAAGACACTGAAATGACTGTAAAACTGTTATTTCTAATGTTACTGGTATTTCTGATGTTTTGTTTGTGTCATGTAGATATTAATATTATAAACTGAAGCAAAGCCATGTGTGTACTAATGTTTCCTTTTTATCCATAAATGACAGTTGACTTTTCTTTTAAACTTGATATCAATCTAAGCATTCTAAATTTTTAACTTAGAACTGGTTTGTAAGTCCTGTTGATGGCTGTATGCTACCTTCAGATGATAAAGTACTTCAATTTAAAAACAACTTATTTTAAAGTTTATAGTATAAAAATATCATCAGTATAGGTATCGACTGTTACTCATGGTTTGGCATCAGTACTGAAAAAAGTCAGATTGGGGTCATGCTGTGTGTAATACAAATACACGACTTCAAACATAGACTATCAAACAAGTATACATGGGACATAATTACTCTTATAAAATCTATATTATTAAAATAAAATAACAAGGAGAAGCTTATCTTTGATCTTCCTATTAGAAATTCAAAACAAATGAGACCATTGTCTGCAATACAGGCCTCACCCACAATGCACTGCAGTCATACTCTAAACTGAGTAATCATGCGTACCCCCCCCCCCCCCCACACACACACACACACACACACACACACTCTCTCTCTCTCAAGTCTCTGTTGACTTACATGATTTGTAGAGAATAGGAAGCTGAACAGTGCAGCATTTTACGCCTCTTAAATGTAGATAAAGTAAATAGCGTATTCTTTGTGAGCGGCGCACCAGTCCGTCAGAATAACAGGCAGAAATTAAACAATTTAAGTCGCCACACAAGGATCAAATTCAGTGACTGCAGTGTCTCACGCTGCCGTTGGACAAACAAACCGCATGGACCGCGGGTGATTTTCGTAAAGTCGCCTCGTACATTACCCTACATTAATCCGTAAACCATGCGATACGCTGACCACATTTAAATAAATCACATTTAACCAGAAAACCTTCCCGCGGCTCCCCGGAGCAGCACGGCAACTCCCGCCACGAGCTCGCTGAAGAGAGAAGCTTCGTGTCCATACGGCCGAGGCGATTAAAGACGAATCAGCTAAATGAATGCTCTCTCAGCACGGGTTGTGACACGCCAGGCCTCGTGTTTACAGGAGCCAAGGACATAGCCAGTTCACGCCATCGGCGCTGCTGGACACTGATGAAGCTCGCTCCAGGTAAACGTTTCTCTTTTATGCTAAGACAAGCGTTTGTGCCTACTAACCAACACCCTTTCTCAACAGGTTTGGAAAAGCGGCGATCAGCAAATGGGGATTATTTCAGTAAGTTTATATAAGGACTACAGAAAGCCGACGAGATGTTGATGAACTAATGCATATAATAGGCTGGCTACATGACTGAGTTTGCTTCATGACTTCAAATATGCTGCGCATCAATGCTGACCATTGGTTAATGGCTTAGACTATGATGAGTTTGACAATGCTGAGAAGTAATTCAGAGTGGCGAAATAGTCACAATACAGTTTAAGGGCAAGCAGACCTACGGTTGGTTGGAACAGCCAGATCTGAAGTGTAGCTAAGAGGTTTTGCATATTCATCCTCGGGCCTTTTTCAAGAAAAAAGTCAGTTGCATATCATATGTAGGATGAATCCCTTTTAGGGACTGCTGACTAGATTAACAGTTTTGCCAGCACTAGGAGCAGAAGAACACAGTAGAACCCCAGACAGAAACGTGGACTGGGTATTAGAACTTTGGAATTTAAAAAATGCTTCCTCAAATGTATTTACACATTTGCTCATTCTGTTAACTTAAATATGTTGGTAGTGTTTGTGTCTCAGGCACTGAGCATGTGAAGAGATGCCTCAGTAAGCCAGACTGAAGCGTGAAGGAGAAAAGATGAGAACCTTGAGTCTGAGACTGGGAGGCCTCAACCTTCTGAAACTGTATCAGTGGGTCTTGGAGTAAAAACCCTGCTGCCGAAGCGCATCAGTTTCTACGTTAATAGCCAGAAGCATAATGCTTCAGAGAGACGGCTCACCGAGACGGAGATGGACATCAAAGTGATCTCCCAGCTTGGCAGTAACCAGACACCCCTGAAGCTCAATAGCTCCTCTAGTGATGGGGCATGGTGGGTGTTGTCTGTCACCAAAATGCACAGAGGAACTCATATCTTAGCATATCACATGAACAGATGATGGCATTGTATAGTCATGCTGACCCCTCTGTGCTATTTGGTGAAGTCAGGAGGTCTACGGTTACGCTACTTAGATTCCTGTTCATGAGACGAGGAGTGACAACAGGGTGAGAGAAAGGGAGATAGCTCTTATTAAACTTTCATTTTCATATATTACTGTTACAAGAAACAGCTGAACTGAGCTGTTCATTGTCCTATTAGTGACACTTCTGTCATATACATGCAGCTTGACTTTAAATACAGGAGATATTTGGAACAAAAGTGCTCATATAATTGTAATATCAGAGTCTGACATGGTATTTAAAAAAGGTGACCCTTTTTGTTCAGGTATACATTCTCTGTGTGCTTTTCCCCACAAAATAAGGTTTGTAGTAAAGAATGCTACCTTGATTCTTGGTTGTAATGACATTTCTATAAATAGAAGTGTGTGTGCTACGGGAAACCTTTTCACTGTGTACATCACAACCTTAAAAGTAGCTCCCCTGATACAATTTGCTGGTTGACGTGTTTCTGTTCAGAGCGCTTTATTTAAAAATGGAAAATCAACGCTGACCTCTGCTGGCTATAATGAATAAAATACTGGGCAGAGCATTCTCGTTGTAAATGTATGCTCCTGTGACCTCATTAAAATGTCAAAGATTCTGGTAAGCAGGCAAAACGATATATTCTGAATGTTTCAGATATGGGAATAAATCCATTACTGTTGCTGAAGTTGAATTAGAGACCAAAATTTGTGGTATTGATGGAGGTTACCTGTTTACCTTCAAACATGGCTCCAGGCATGTCTTTGGCTAATACACATCACATTTAATAGTGTTGCTTTTCTTACACTAAAAAGGTGTTTAAATGTTGAAGCTTGGAAGGCAGGCATCCATTAATTATATTATCTGTGCAGTCAAACAAGGAGAATAAACATCTTCCAGGCTTTGGGACTAAGGCACCATTCAACAATCACCTGGGTTTCTCTGCAGTTCATATGAGAGCAACACACATTAATTTGATGAACTGTAAAAATGTTCGAACTGTGCAATTCTACGAAGACATTTCCATCCCTCTGTCTACATG
Organism: Brachyhypopomus occidentalis; assembly: GCA_020368025.1. Lineage (NCBI taxonomy): Eukaryota > Metazoa > Chordata > Actinopteri > Gymnotiformes > Hypopomidae > Brachyhypopomus > Brachyhypopomus occidentalis. The sequence continues at coordinate 2,522,637 of JAGXOD010001376.1, forward strand.
AATATGAACTGCTTGTGCAAGTCGTCACACCACAACTCAGCAATGACTAGAATCAAAGCACAATTCATGTACAATTTCAGGACCTTCATTTATTTAGACCAAATGAGCAACGTGGGCCTAAAACCAATTATATACACACAAACATATTATAATTATATACACACCTGCTTTACACTCTATACCTCCCACGAACATTTTAGACATGCAATAAAAAATAAAAAAAGATGGTGCCTGGTGCCCAAGGGTAGTTGATTAATGACTACCTATATGCTAGAAGAGGTCTGAAGTCATTCCGGTCACGTTTCAGATCACTGGCTGTTGGAACACTAGAGACCCAGAGCCCTTACAAATGCACTAGTAAGAATTTGGTAGTGTAACACTACAGGAAGTATACTTTAGAGGAATCCGGTGTATGTTGTCGCCACCTAGGGGCTAAGTGATGTAAGCACAGAACTCACTGCGTTACTATTCCTCTTGTACTGGTGATATAATTTGAAAAAGTGACAGAACAAAAGCAAAGCCTACTGTCAAATAACTTAAGTACATTTGATCGATCACATGATTTATATAAAGCTAAAAACATATACAAATACACCATCTTAACCAGTGGCCACATGAAAAATGCTTGCATACTGTACTTGTCAGTGTGGATAGAATTAGAAATACAACTTCATACACACCAAAACGTAAGGTGAAATATCAATATGAAATGGTTTTTTGCCATGGTAATGAAAGTCACTATTCACCCATGTTCACTCGACATTATCCAATGGTTATCCAACTTCAGCACCATTTTTAAAATACCAGTCTCTTGAACAAAGGCTTCCACGCAGCAATTTTTCCAATACAAATGGCAAGGTTAGTAATGGCTATCCTTGGCTTGTACTGTTTTCAGAAGCCTGTAAAACAAAGTAAAATATACAGGTAAATCATATATATAAATCATAAATCAAACTCACGTGTAGCATCTACTGTCATTCTTTTAATCTCGAGCAATTCTTTCTTGTCACAGGAGTCGTGTACAAACTGTCCCAGCGAGTTCCGATCTAAAATTAGTTTTGCCAGTTATGGTTATACAAACGGAATAAGCATAACAATCTATAGCCGAGTGGTGAAACGCAGAGGAACGGAAGTATATTCAAACGCAGACTGAAGACCCATCTCTTTGTAAAGCACTTATAAGCACTAATCTACTGAATACATTGGTATAAAGCGTAATTGCACTTTATCTTTAGGAACACTTGCTAAGTATTGCACTTGTACTGCATGTAGTCTTGTAGGTATTTCAGTCTTGCTAGGTATTGCACTGTGTCTAATCTTATATTTTGTTGTCTTTCTAGGCATCAGCACTGGCAACTGTTTATGGCAGTGCTTGAGCTCGAGTAGTTTGGACTTAAACCTTAGAGATGCATATTCTGACTGAACACATAGTACTTTTTGTAAGTCGCTCTGGATAAGAGCGTCTGCTAAATGCCGTAAATGTAAAATATTCGATTACCCTGAGTGTGTCCGATGCTCTGCGTAACTCCTTGATCACTGATGAAAGCGCTTCGGGGTTGATGCCCTGCTCGCACAGACGTACGCATATGGACAAAGACTCCATGTCGAGCCCAGTGTTGAGGAGTCTAGAGATCTCCAGTAGAACTGAGAAACACGGACAACTGCGTTAAACCGTGTCTGGTGAGGGCAAACGGGGGTTGGGGGCTCGTAAACTACAAATGGAAATTGCTTTTCTTATTTTTAAGTGGAAAACATTTATCTGTCCACTGGTAGACCTTTATTAAACTTTAAAGCTATGGCTAAAATAACCCATATTACAACGAAACCGAAAGTGCAGTAACATGTCCAACATAGCTACCTTCGCGAGGACAAGTGTCCCTTGCTTCAAGCAAGCAATCGCATATCAGCGTTGTCTAAGCAGTTCTCTCAATTTTCTTAAAATGGAGCAAGGTAACTAGCTATCTTAGCTCGCTTGCTAGTATATGTAAATAGCTAGCTAGGTTTTTCACTGGTGAACAAGGCATCTACAGTTCTCAGCATACACGCACAGTTAAATTGTGAACGAAATTTCTAGGAAATAATAATGAAAAACGTGCAAACTTACCGTCCATTGTTTCCCGGACAGCATTCATATTTGTATTGGCGGCACTCGCCATGACAACTGGATAAGTTAACTTGCTAGCTTGCTATTAATCTAACGTTAGCTATTGCAAACAACCGATGCCTTGTGTTGTGTCTTGTCGATTATCTTACTGTAACTTTACCTTGCCGAAGAAGATATATCACTTCAACTTTCTCACTGAATTCGTGTAGCTAACGATATGAACATTTCTGTTAAATGAACGACAAATGACGTGACAGATCGTCCGCAATTCGTTAGGGCCACTTGCACGCACTGTAACTAGCTAGGTGTTTCAATAAAGTTTTATGAAACATTTGAAAGGATGGTAATTTCGTCACATTTTTGTGCTTTGAGTTGATTGGCCCTGTTGCCACCGTCTTGGTTATGATTGGCTGTCGTATCTTGAGGGAAAATTAAATCAAACGTTTGAAGCACTTGGGATCTACTGCGGAATCTGGGTTTCGTTGGCGTGTGTAAGTACCTACTTAGCTGCCTAGCCAGTCATCCAGAGATAGCGATTGTATTTAACATATGCTTTCCATAAAATATGTAGCTAAATTAAGATGATTTATTGATAGTCATTTTCCCATAATAACTTAGCCCACTAGTATTTCAATGTCATGCTAACCCTAGCTGATCCATGGTCGTGCAGTGATTAACGTTAGCCTGCTAGATCTGCTTAAGTACTGGCAACATCACTTTTAAGTAGATACTATTATTAGCTAACTGGGACTTGATAACCTATTCGTTAATATCCTTGTTTTATTTAGTCGTCGCTTGGAGTGGTTATTACTTTAAAAAAAACAGTAACCCTTCGCCAGAGAATGGGAGATGTAGCCGAGCTTCAGATAACGCCCGAAACGCCAGCTAGACCAGCCATTCTTAACCCCTTCGAGAGTCCCAATGACTATCATCACCTGCACGAACCTCTCATGCACAGTCCGTCTGTGTTCAAGTGCTCAAAGGCTTCCTCGGCGGTAAGTGATGGGGACAGTATCTCACGTGCACATACTCGGTTTTTATGCATCGTAATTTCCCACCTCAACTAACACGTTAACACATTAACGATGGCTATTTGGTGTGTTCCGTACCGTTAGCTATCATGAGGGGAAAATGCTTTTAAAAATGTCTTTCAGACACCGGCAAAGTTCAAGTGGTCAATCGACGAAATATCAAACCTCCAGCCAGTGCACATAGACCCCGAGGATATTCGCCGTCAAGCTTTTTATCTGAGTCAGTCCAGGTAGCTAGCGACGATGCAGTGTAACCGGAGACGATGATCAGTCAAGCTCTACTGTAACCACTCATTACTGTATCATAACTTTTTGTTTTTTGTTATACCAAGAATGGACTCTGAAGTTGAGGAAAAACGTCAGATTGCGATTGAACAGGTACAATCGTCGTATATCAGTGATTCATCTATCATAATCCTTATTCGGACATTAGTTTTACATGGGGAGGTGAAGTAATATAATGATTGCCAGCATTTCTCAGTGATTTTATTCCCGTCTGTAAAACGAGCCATAAAATAACCTCATGTTCTATTAATCCCTTGCAAATAGATTTGTGTATAAATATTCCGTCATATGCCATGGATTTTCACTTTTTACTTAATAAAAAAAGTGAGTAAAGAACATGTTCTAGATGAGACTTTGCATCTGCTGTGACATTATTCCAGATTTGAGGTTCAGACAATTAAAATAAAATTATATTTTGTTGTTTAGTTTTTCACTAAAGGTGCTATAGTTCCTTCACCATGGGGACCGTTCGCAAGTAAACAAGCTGTACAGGTTCACCATGAGAAGAGTAAGTCATGCCACTGTGAGACTGATTTAAGTATATTGTGACATTTGTCATCTTTTTGATTTGTATTAAGCCAGAAAACAACATATTTATAATTTTTTTTCCATTTCATCTAAAGGTTCAGTGTCCCCACTTGTAACCGAGGAGCCACAGTTGGCAAAGAAAATCAATGGTTTGTAATGCATGTCTGTGGTACGAATAACAGTATCTCCCGCTGCTGACAATGTTTTTATTTGTTTGTTTTTGAATAACCTTTGTCTGTGACTGAATTGCAGCAGCGTGTCAGACAGTCCTGTCTTTACCTGTGGACTTCAATCTTGAAAAAGTATTAGGTAAACATACCTCCACTTCCCCTCTGAACTGTTGTAGGTATTTTATATGCTGTAAGTTCAGCTTTTTTCACTGTAACCCTTTACATTTAGGTCCTTCTACAATCGCAGGTCAAACCCCACAGATCGTTTCCCCTTTCTGACTATCAGGCCTTTCAAATTTACAATCTTCCTTATGCTCCCACAGCTATCTCAGAAATGATGTATGTCATCTGTTTATAATCCTGCCCAGGTACTCACTACCGATTGGAGGAGGTTTCTGAGCAGGTCCAGGAGAGCCTTAGCTCCTCCTCCCTGAGACGGAAGCTCTTCCTGGATGGGCGGAGCAGTGGCTCGGAGTCATCTGCCCCTCCCAGCCCAGACAGGGAGTCCCTCGCTGGGAAAGTGACAGTCTCATCATCGGTCGTCGTCTCGCCGCTGAAGTGTGGGATTACCGCCACCACGCCTTCATCTGTGAGCGCTCAACACAGACAGACAAATATGCCAACAGTTTCAAAATGGCTTAGCTGGGCAGATTCATTTAATTCTCTATTAATGTTCTGGGCGTAATCTGAAAGTTAAGATCACTGTATTGTCAAATTTTATCTCTAATATACTTTACATTTATTTCCTAGGGTTTAGACATCAATTCTTTGATGCGCTAATCTTGTTTATGTAAAAAAGACACATTAGCCAAGTTGTTTAAGGTGGAAGCTCGCATCTCATGAAGCTCTCCTGTCCCTCTCGTAAGTGTTGGTGTTCCTCTGGTTTCCCAGGGCCAGTTCTCATCCAGTCCTATCCAGGACCGTTGTCGTGCCTACAGCCTAGGCAGTATGGCCAGCCCCATGTTTCCGGAAAAGTCTTCTCCAGTGTTTAAATCCCCCACAGTGTCCCCCATCTTCCTTCAGCACCCTCTCACACCTCTGTCAGGTGCACACACACGCACGCACGCACATCCTTCTTAATGTATAGCACTTCAGTAGTTATACATTCATTTTGCTGCTGTTGGCAGTTTTGATGCAGACTAATACTAGACCAGCTGTTCTCATAGGTGTGATTAAGCATGGGCTTACATGAATGTGTTTTTCTGCTGTCTCAGGTGAGAGGAAGAGGCTGTCCTTCCTGTCCCCCGACTGCCTGCCTTCAGGGAACCGCAGCATGGCCATGAACCGCTGCGCAGAGAGTCCGTACGTGGAGGGCTGCTCTCCTATCCGTAGCTGTTCCCCCCTCCACCGCCGTCTGCGGACCGGAGCTTGCACCTGGGATTCACCCGCTCACATCTCCCCCATCCTCCACCCAGATGTCCAGGACAAAGAGAATGTCCACCCCGGCGAACCTCTACCCAGCATGGACCTGGACGCCTGCTCGCCAGGGCCCCACACCTGTCGCCAGAGCCCGAACCTTGGGCGTGGGGAGACCCGGCACACCCCCTTCCGATGTGGAGCAGATGGAGCAGAGTGAGCTGGCGAGGGGTGACACGGAGGGCCAATTGGGGAAAGGGCGATGCGAGGAAGTGGAGGAAATGGTGGGTGGACAGGAGTTCCTTCCTGAGGAGGACGCGATGTCTCTGGCGCAGCTCGCCGGCTCCCGTACCGGGGGCACGTCCCACGCGGAGAGCACGCGCATGTTCGTATCCCTGCTGGCGGAAAGGAGCATCACGCCATATGACGTTAGCATGCAGGTCGGTATACACGTCGTATGACAATAGCATGGCTGCTGATACCAGTATAGTCACCAGCAAGCTCAGGTCTGAACACGCATAGTCTTGACCCATCACGCCTCATAGTGCCCTGATGACTCAGCTGCAGAGTTAACTAACTTCTCAGTGGCTGCAGCTGACATTAAGCTGCTAGCTTTCTTAACCAAATTATTGGCTTCCCACCAGTCACACTTTTGTAGCTCCAGTGAGTGTTGGTAGCGGCTTTTCTCATCAGCAGCAGTGGGAGGGTCTAGGATTGGCTCAGTCCTGTCAGCGGGCATCATCTTCTCTCAAGAGATATGTTAATGATGATAAAGAACCAGTAGGCCCTTATTAGCATCATGCAAATGAAGTCATAATAGGTGACTCTCATTTAATCATTATATTAACATAATTGTTTAAACTATTGATTTGTTTTCTGCTTAAATTTGGCCTTTTTATTTATTTAAAATATTTTAAAGGGTTTTAAATTGCATTTGAAATTTTTGCACTAATGTCTATTGTTGATCACAAGACAAAATGATCATTTCTGATATCAGTTATAGTCTAAAACTAGCCTTAATAAGTCCTGTCCTGCACTTTTCCTGTTGTCTAATTGTCTGCTATGGAAAAAGTATGGCCAAGAAATGAGAGGCCTGCGATCAGTTCTCCCCTATCTATACAATGACATTTTTATGATATAAAAAGGCGACCACTGATCCCAGGTCAGTCCTCATGCATGACCATTTGAGCCTCCTTGGCCTGGGTGTGATCACTCCCTCGTGCTGTGTGTCCAGGTGGACAGTGGTTATAACACGTACTCTACGTGCGCTACCAGCCTAATGGACGCCGTCAGCTCAGAATGCCAGAGCAAAGTGCTGCAGGAGTCACACACAGCTACTGAGGAGGGACTCAGTAACGCTAAACACACTAAGTCAAAGGTAACACACACACGCGCACGTCAGGTGCACATTAGCACTGTAGATGGTAGTTTTAGTTTGACTAAGTCAGGGTGGGGGTTCACTCAAAAAAACAAACACATTATTCAAAGGGATTTTCTAAACTTTACAATGTAGTATGTTTGTGTTCACACCTGTTTGAAGTTTAGGTTAATCACGCAGGTTAGCATCTGGGTCCATGTTCACTTCACATTGTCAGAAAGATTTGAAAATTGAGTTGAAATCCTCACTGTTCGATACAAATTGGCAAACCAGCGCAGATGAGGCAGCAGGCATGGAGTAAAGGCGCTGTGTTACCTTTCAGCTTGTAACACCCCTCCACTGAGCGCGAGGCTCCAAACGGTGAAAAAAACATCTTTCATCCGGCAGTGCCACCCAACTCAACACGAGGGACGAATCACTCTGCTCGGGACCCCAGGAATGTTCACACTGTTGTCATACAGTGCTCATTCAGCCAGACAGTGACTACTGAAATGCTGAGGTGTCTTGATTATTTAATGTCAGAAATTGAATTGTGCATTCTTGCATCTAAAGATGATGTGACATTAGATGGGAAACTGAGAAAACTTGACTTATTAACAGACATGCTAACTATAAGCTTTTTAGAGTCTTAATGATTTGAATTGTGTGTATTGGCATTATTTTTCTCCTTTTGCAATTTTTGTACATGAATGTATGCTCATATTGCTATTTATAAATTCTTAATTACAACCACTGAATATCTGCATATCTGAGTAATAATTTGCATATTGAACATTGCTCAGCGTTTCCACTAAATTGCAATAAAGAATTCTGACCGATCAAACTCTGAGCGAAGCTCTCCATTCACTCGCCACTTCAGATTCCAGTCGCAGTTACGCCAAGGGCCTTGTGCTTTTTTCTGCAGGGTTAAGGCATCTCGGACCACTTGTGTAGCAGTTTCAGGATTCACCACACGGGGCGCTCTTAAGCAGCACATGTACAGTGGTGCTTTGCGCTAGCGTCCTTTTGAAATGAACACAGTACACAGTGTTGGTAATCATGCCATTCATCATCCCTTACACCTTTAATTTGGGGAAAAGGCGAATAAGCTGTGCATTAAACTCGTTTTAGATTGGTCTGAACTCCCTCTAGTGGAGGTGCCCGGTGGGTCAGTGCTGATAGCATGGAGAGAACTGTAGGAGAGCTTTCTACTTTATGCTGAATATCACATTTTGTTCAAAAGGATGTGGCCATTCCTGAATTCTGTATGCTTTTCCCCCTATGAAGGGGTGAAAATCACACTGGGAATTAACGTCCTGTCCTGAAGAGCAGTTGACAAAATCCTACCTAAAATTACTGAATAATAATGGATATTAAACATACCTATGTTAACCAAGCTAGTAATCTTAGGAATGCTACTAAAGAACAATCTGTACATAAGAAATATGTAATACAAGATGATGAAATCTCAGGGAAGAGGTTAGGGAGAATTTTAACCAATTTGAATATTGAGTGATGTAACTTGTTTATAAAAGTGGTTTTGATTAAAAACAGTTATTACATTTGCCCTACAGTTGTCTAAAAAAACATCCGCAATTAAATCGGATTCTGATCACCTTGAGGTCAGAGTCGTTGTTCTAGGGATACTGCAGTAGGCCATGACACACGTATCTGCACACAACTGATTAAAGCAAAGTATTTACATTTATTTAAAAAGATGAACATTAAAAAGGGATGACGGGCTCTCAGGACATTTGTTGACTCAACGGTCCAGTTTGGGTTTCTTGGCCTGTGGTTCTGGTTCTGGTAGCGGCACACTGACACCAGGGATCTGAAAGATGACAAACCCCTTCAGCACGAGTATGTACATAACCACTCAGCACAGGATACAGTACAAACATTACAATATTACTGAACTAAGTCTAAGACATACGGCTGTTCAATACATTTGGAGTGTGAACATAATACACTGTTGCTCCACACACTGCTCCGTGGGCCAGGTTACGTTTCATAAATCTGTTTGGACTCATCAGATCACTCCAAATTTGAACTCGGCGAGTCACCGAGATCTTCATGAGGTGGAGTCGGTATGTTGGAGCAAGGACACTATGTGATACCGTGAAGTGGGTGTCCATGGGTGGGGGGGGGGAAGAGGGATGGATACGCACCACCGGCTCCACCAGGGCCATCCTGATCTTCTGGTGCTGGATGTTGGAGGCGTCCAGGCTGATGGTCACTCTGACCTTGTCAAACATGTGGAAGGTGTGCAGATCCTCCACAGTCAGGCTGGGGCCCTGGAACGGTTTGAGGAATGGACAAAACAAAGAAACGTTATAACACTAACCCCCCACAGCCAGAGTTCATTTGCACAGAAGCCTCAATGTTATTAAATACTCTCCACCAGTCCAGTGGGAACGTGAAGTGACTCCGTGTCTGTATGATAAATGTACCAGCTATCACTCTATCTGATAAACAATGACAGCTAGTACATGTTTATGAAAAAGATGTACTAGCTATTGTAAATTGTGGTAAACATACACTAGCTATTGTTTATGAGACATGGCTAGCCATCACTCTGTGTGGTGAACTTGTACTTGGCAGTGTTCAGTGGTGTTTTGCTGAACACAGCACCGTCTACACTGGAGGACAGAGAACCTCGGAGTCGAAGTTGAGTCTCGGTCTTGGTTTGTCCTTGTTCTCGAAGAACACCGTGCCCTCCAGGCCAAACTTGGGAATGAGGATGATGATTGCATTCTTCCTCACAAAGAGGATGAAGCCTTCTTCATTCAGGATACCTTTGTTCTTGAAGAAGAGCTGAGAAGAAAAGACGTTACATGCCGTGAGGTTTCGGCAGCTTCACCTATGACCGAGCTCTTCAGGAGGACGTTGGACAACAGCACCGCACAAATTAGTATTAGCGTGCCAACACTTGTACCCTACCTGTGTGTTGAAGGCCACCGAGGCCCTCTGTGCGTATTGCGCCATCTTGTGTCTGTAGTTGAGGTTGTTGCACAGGGCGGACTGTTTGTGCTTATCCATCAGTTCGGCGTAGGTGCTGTCCGCGCTGATGGCCACTGCCAGCAGTCGGTGCACTATGATATCAGAGTACCTACGACAGATGAACATGAAGACATGTTGGGAAGTGCCAGGAGGCCACTTGGGTGGAAACTCTTCAAATCCAAATCAAAATGTTAAACCTGTTTTATAGCCGATACACTTTTGTCAGGTAGCACACTTAAGCACAGTAAAGCTCTAAATGTTCAGTCTGTCATTCTACCTTTCCTGCACCAAAATGACCAGTTCTAATTTGAACCACTTTAACAGGTATTTACATTGCATGGTCAAACACTACCAAAGAGTACTGGCAGTTCCCATTGGCTCAGCACGATTTGTGACACACAAAATACACACAAATCCTGGGCATGACCCACTCGGTTTCCCCTGTACTCTTACTAGCCCCTCCCCCTTCCACCCGCTCACCTCCTGATTGGCGAGGTGAAGTGTGTGTAGATGGGCGAGGCCAGGCCGTAGTGGCGGAAGTCGCCATCCATGCCCGAGCAGAAGTAGACGGCCGGCATCATGCAGCGCGTGGCCAGGATGCGCAGCAGGGTGTTGAAGTAGAGGAAGTCGTCCAGCACCGCCGCGTTTAGCGAATCCGCCAGCGCCTTGGCTGAGTCCGCGTGCATCTCCAGGTCCTGGGAGGAGGCGGCCAAAGGGACGGAGGAAAGTCAAGCTGCCCGTACACGCCTGCCGGTAATTGTCACACGAGTCCTGCTCCGAGGTAAACGTGGGGATAATCATTACGCTTACCCTAGACTTGGCGGCTTTTATGAGGATGTCGTAGTTGGACGGGGGAGGGGCGGGGTGTTTCCGGAGCAGAGCGCACTCGGAGAACTCCGCATAGATCTTCTGGGCTACGGAGATGTTCGCTAGCAACATGAACTCCTCCACCATGGAATTTGTGTCTCTGCGAGAGAAGAAGCAGAGATCAAAGGGTCTGCCTCGAAAAAAAAAAACCAATATGGTTCCTACTATATTCCTAGATGGTAGAAAATAGCACTATAGTGAAACTATCCTTGATGATGTCAACTGAACTCTAAACAGTAATCTCACTTCAGCTCCTTGGTCTGGAGGTCTACGGGGTCGTGGGTCTCACTGTCCATGTGGAAGCGGACTTCAGGGGAGGAGAGAGTCAGGGCCCTGTGACAGCAGAACATCTTAGAAACCCAACAAAGGAACCTGAAAGCCCCATTACTGTGAACTTCTGCAGGAGAGCAGTGAGGTGACCAGCAGGTGGGCTTTACCCCTTTTCAATACGCCGGCCCTTTAATATCTTGGCCAGGGCGTTTAGACCCCGGAGGCTTTTGGTGATGTCATCATTCATGGATGCATCATCGATTCGCATCTGAGCTTCAGCGTAGGTCAGAGAGGCCTGAGATGACAACATAATTCTTGTATAATTAATGCACTTAGAAAATAATCAGTCATCACAGATGCAGATGGAGTCAAAGTAAGTACAAAAGCTCAGAGAGACGACTGCTAATCTAGAATCTAGACTTTTTTTGACTTTGTGTATCCCAGTTAGGTTTCCCAATTAACCCAGGAATCTGAAGCGGGTGGGACGCAACACGTGATTCCAGGAAACCAGCCCAACGGAAGTCCTGGCGAGGTCCACACCTTAGAGTTGATGACACTCTTTGTGAAGCGCGTGCTGATGATTTCAGCGTTGCGGTTCATCTCCCAAACACAGGAGAAGGCCAACCTGAGTGGGCAGAACAAAACCAGACGGCACCATGAAGGAGCAAAACGTAAAAACAAACCAGGCATTTAGAGAATGATCTTAACGGAGTTTAATGGAGCTGAACGGACCTGTCCACATCAGAGCGAAGGGAACAAAGGTTGGAGCTGAGGAGTTCAGGAACCATGTCTATCCTCTGAGAACAACACGAGTATCACGTAAAATAATGACGTATTACAAAACATGGGTAATGTGCAACCTTATATGGCAGTGGTCAGTGGGTGTGGCCTGGTCACCTTTCCACATAGGTAGACAGTGGTGCCCCTGTTGGCTGCCTCCTGGTCCAACGCATTTCCTGGGCGAATAAAATGGCTGACGTCTGCTATATGGACACCGACCTGAGAAGCAAGTTAGGTCTTTAGGATGCATGGACAGTAATTAACGAAAATACAAGGGGAGGTTTTTAGGGTCTCTCTCTTACACACACACACACACATTCATACACACCTCTAGGTTTCCATTGTCCAGCTCCCGACAGTGTAAGGCGTCGTCTATGTCTGTGCAACCTGGAGGGTCTACGCTGCACACACATAGGTGTCGCAGATCTGCCCTCACCTTCAGATCCTGAGAGGAACAAGGTATCGGATCAGACTGCCCCCTCATGCAAACATACACCAGCATCTCAGCAGCCATTTCAACAAATCAAAGTCCTTTCTTCATGGAGGCTGAAGTTGGTAAAACACCCAAAGCTGAATACACATTTAGGGACTTCACTCCTCCACTCAAACAGTCCCAGACGGAGCGACACACCGATTACAAGGACCATCCTTCTGGAATAACATCTAGTCAAACGTCTGGTGGAAAGGCCGTCGGCTGGGATAATCAACGCACAGACGTTCTCCAACCATGGCTGGGTTCTGTAAATACGGTCACTGGCCACACTTGTGTTTACCTCCTCAGTAATGGACCAGGGCATTGCGGGCAGGAAGCTGAGCACGGTCTTGGAAAAGGGCTGGTGAGGAACGTCGTGTTCAAGAAGCAGAACCTCCGTCTCCGTCTCTTTGTCGCCAGCTTCTCCCAGATTCCTTACAAAATGGCCCTGCAAAAGCATCAGCAGAAATGAAGCCAACGTGGTTCTGAAATGTCCCAGCCTAGAGTTGACCAGGAGGGGCGTGGCTTACAGGAATATGTCGCTAAACGCCTGTGCAGCTCAACCTTCATTACCACTTAGCTAGCATTTTTGCTAAAGTGTTCCTTCCGCCCCAGTCAGCCGGTGCACACGTACGTTGGGATATCTGGAGTTCCTGGGCCACCCGTCGATGGCGACAATGATCCTGTGGCCCACCAGCGTGGAGGCCTGGCGCGTCTCGATGCGGATGCGAGGGATGCGACGGTCTGCTGGGGTAAACAGGTGTCTGGTGGCCTGTAGTTCAGGAGGACGAAGAACACACAGCAGAAAGTACTGGACCTCCTCCTGAGTTCAGCCAGCCCATTAGTGAGCAAACTCGTCAGACATATACAGAATGATAAATATACTGTAAGTTACAAATAAGCTCCAACATTTGTTTTGATACGTAGTCAGAAAGTTGTAGACTGTTAGAAAAGTTACCAATTAAATTTGACATAAAGGTGTAAGACACTGACTTTGCAAATAGTTTTAAAACAGCGAGATGCTAAATATATCAAACGCCTGAAGGTGTTCATGTAAACGTCAAGTTTCAAATTTGTCAATGGCATAGCCAGTGTATTTTATATCAAATTGGTAGCTTTTCTCTACTCTTATGGTTTGCTACTGTGAGGCCCTAAGTTTATCAATGCCTAAGGCATTAATATAAACATAATATCTTATGTTAATACAAGTATTTTTATTTCCTGTAGTCTTTAGTTGCATAAAGTGGTCCTGAAAAGTACAAATGGTGTTCCAGAAGAGTCTCTGAACACTTCAGAGTTTAAATCAATGCACCAAGTCTGCTGCACCAACACGTCATGTTTAGTGAACAGTACCATGTCATGTGACTGGTGGTTTCGTGGACAGTACCAGTACCTCTTTGATCTGTGACTGCATGAGCATCCCGCAGAAGGGCCGCCAGTTCCTCTTAATAATCCCCACAACCCTGCCAGTGGGCTTCATCATGCTGGTAGCCAGTGCAGGACTCTCCAACTAATCCCAGAACAGTGAAAAAAGTCAGGCCATAAGGTGACAGTTCAGTCAAAGCACACACAAGAGCTGCACTGAACCCCCCGTTTGAGAAACTCAAACCACTTCGTCTCGTCTCTAAAACCTTCTATGTCGCAGCCATTCCTAAATGAACAGCAGTCAGAACTAGACACTTTCAAACCTCCCCTCTAAATGTGGTCTATAGCAACATTGTTCTCAGGCCAAAAGTGAGCACCTTCTTCTCCGTCTCCTCCTCCTCCTCCTCCGCATCTTCGTCGTTGGGCCGGTCGTCCTGCAGCACAACAGCAGAAGGGGCGGCCCACTGCTCTTTGGGGAAGACCTCCACGGCCACGACGTCATGGTGAACGGCCCGGTTCAGGTTCTGGAGGCCCTGGAGTAGAACCTGGACCGGCATACACATTCAGCACAACACTGCATTAGGCACAAGCTCCAGGGTCTCCTGAAGAGCGCATGTTTCCACACTGCTACGGTTGGGAGGATCGCAGTTCAATAATGCTACAATCATCTGTAGCCAATACATTCACAACTGAACCCCGTTCCTGTCTGCACCTGGCCAAACTGGGAGATAATTATGAATAAAGTATACTATAAAGTTAGGGAGCATTAATACAGTTCAGGTAAACCAAACAAACAAACACATGAACAGCAGCAGACCTGCTCCACAACCATGAGGCCGTTTCACCACAGCATCGCGGGAGAGTTCTATAGTAGAGTAAACTTTCCCTTGCGCACCAGTGCTGACTTCTCCCTCAAGTCCCCAGGATAACTGAGCACTCTCACTTCATGAATTACGCCGCTTATTTGTGTAACGAGCCAGCGTGCTACCTCTGTTCCGTCCTCTCCTTCTCCATGGACGAACACAGTGGCCTCCAGGTAGTTGTCCACGTTGGCGCGGAACGTCCCCTGCAGGAAAGTGCCATTCTTGATCCCTGTCTGGATCCTGGACAGAGGCAGGTGTTCTGGGAACAGGAGTTTCCCGCCGGTGATCTCGTTCTGCGTGCGTGCACACACACACACACACACAAGCTCAACAGGCACGCTCAGACACAAGACACTCACATGGAATGAACACTGAGGGCCTGAGTTTTTTGTGTTGGATGAGTTCGTCACGTGATGTGTACCTGATCATCAGAAGTCAGCGCAAGTCTGTCCACAAGATCCGGATTGCCGATCAGGCTTTTAACGTATTCCTCACCTGGGCAAAAGGGAAAAGGCATGCAAAGGGGTTAAAAAAACGTTTTGATTGGTGTATTTGATTCTACAATTAGAAGTGTCATGTAAATTCCCATTCAGTATAGCCTGAACTTCTACTTTGGGCTGTTCTGGCATGTTTCACAGAAGCAATACTGTCTTACATCTGTTACTTAACTTGTAGCCTCCAGCATAGTCAACCCTCTAGATAAAACGCATCTCTAAAGGACTACCCCGGTTGAACATTCATGTACTTTTAGAATCCTCTACCACCAAGACCGAACAAGTACTGAGATGATGATCCTTTCATTGTTAACGCAGTGTGATTTAGTGACTGAGCTGAAGGGAACTGCGTGGCCGTACATCTGTAAGCCAGCAGGCCGCCCTCCTCCGCCTTGTCCTTGTTGCCGCGGTCGTCGGTCAGGAGCACCACTCTCAGCCCTTCTGCGTGCGGAGCTTTGCGCAGGTGCTGGCTGTACCACTGCGCAGCCACGCGGATGGCTCGGTCGTTGCGGTCGTTGGCGCTCTCTCCCTGCTCCCGCTCGATGAATGTCTCCCTGAATCGTAGGCAAATAATAAAAAATGAAAAAAGAATGAGATATGACCAAATTCGTGCCCCGTCAGTATACTTAGCGCACTTACTATCCAGTTACCGGTGGGGAGAAATGTGTTTAACGTCGTTTATAACTCGAGCAGCTTTTGTCTGTCGAGTGATACCTGTGATGTTCGTTGGTAAACGTATAGAAACGTTTCTCTTTATCATGAATGGCGTCTTTGATCCTTTTGTATACTGGGGCGCTTCTATGTCTCACTTCTTGTAAGACCGTCTGAAGGATGATCACATTTCTCATCACAGGGTCCTCAAGAATATCGATCTGTCAGGATTAGAGCAGTGTATCTTTAAATTGGTGATATAAGATGTTTTAACAAGCCTTATGACCCGTCGTTGGTAGTTTCCTTTACTTTTGCGAACATAAATTAATAAAAGACAACATGTATGTACGATTAATTAAGCAAACTGGTCGATACGCACAATCTACTTCGTCAATAACAAAAGGTAGTAATATTAAAAACAATAACCATACACGGGTACTTTGAACACGATATGTTACGAATTGTTAGTGTAAGCTCTGTTAACAGAATCATGTCAAATAACATTGCTAAAGATCCCTTAAGGCTGGCTAGCTAGTTAGCATATTTTGTAACAATCTGGCTAGCAAATGCAAACCAGACATAAAGCGGTGCCTGAAAAGAAGATGCCGCTTTTAAATTCACCAAGTGATTCACAAAGGAGATTCAAGTCCTACCTGGTGTAAAACTACATTGGTGTCTGGGATTAAATAGTGAGGATATGTGCAGAGATTACTCTCTATGCATGTATCCCGTTGAAGCACCGGGGAGTCGTCTTTGCACTCTGTACAAACTTCACTGCCACACCAAATGTCGTCTCGCAGATAGTGTTCACGTACTATTTTCAGCACTCCACCCGAGCGGGTCTTTTTAACAAAAGTTTTGGACTTCAACATGGTTCGAGTACCTAGGACTGTTGGGCACCAGTTATTTATCAAAACACATAGCACAGGAACCCCACGTGTAAATTTCCGGGCCGACTATACACATTTCCGGAGGTTAACAGGAACGAAGTTTCCAGTACCAAATGAACGACATAACTACACTAACTATTTTTGACAGATTTTTACAGAGTCACATTCCCAAATAAACATTTGTACTGATATTCAAAAGGTAAAATATACGTATAGATCGAAACAACTCGTCTTATCGATTCTGCAAATGATCACTGTAGGCCATTATTTTACGCGTGCGAAAGATTTCGCCAGTAGAGGGAGGCATAGTAAATCTTTTTTGTTGTGATATGGGTTTCCTCAGTTATGAATGTAGTAATATATATAAATAAATATATATAAATGTATATATATATATATATATTATATAATTTATAATATATATATATATATATATATATATATATATATATATATATATATATATATATATACATACACACACACACACACACACACACACACACACACACACAAAACCACTGTGAAAATGGTAGACTATGGACTGTGTATGTGCGTGTGCGGGTGTGTGTGTGCCATCCCAGACATACAGGTCACACATTACACCCTGGTCTGTCTCTGACCTGTCCTGTTTACTCATCGAAAAGAGTTTCTCATCATCTTCACACAACGGCAGCCACACTGGAGCCCAAACACTACATGCCCTCGTGACTCACACATCAGCTCTATTTCAGGAGTGCTTACAGTCGCTCTTGCTCTTCCGCAGGGCTCACAGATCCCCGCTGCTAGAGTGAGTAGGGAAATGATGTGGCAATTGTCGTATAACACTTTGCCAAAGGATATAGGCGTTCAGTGACTGTCCAGCTAGCTCTCCTCCAACCTCGGAGTACTGACAGCTCTTCTGTTCGCAGTAAACACCAGCGAAAGACCGCGGTATATGTAAACAAGCCGAAAAGTACAGGCTGCAGCCAAAATATATGAAGCGCCTTTCATAATACTACAGGAGCCACATGCCTACATCAGCTTTAACTGTCCCATTACACAGGAAAAAAATAATGTAACAATTTAAAGAAGCGTGTTTTGCTAATAAGGCATGCTTGTAGGAGGCGATTGGTGTTAAACAAATGAGTTCATGTAAGGCTTCGTTAGCCACGTAAACAGTAGGTTGGGCCCGTCCTTGTGTTGTGCTTGTAAAGTGAAGGCAGAGCCAAACATGGAAATGTGGAGAAGAGAAAATGGGCCGCGTGTGTATTAGAACTAGTTCATTTTAAGAAATGTTTACACACCGCCGCGTGGGTTTCAGATTTTTCCTGTTCCTGATCATCACTTAAGTATCGTGTTTTGATAATGTCATTCAAAAACTGGATAAATGGGTTCGTGGTTCGTCGGATATTTTGTTTTTTTTTATTACAGGGCAATCTAATTAAAGTAAAAGCGTTAAAATGACCACATGCAGAATTTACATGTATGCATACATTTGTTCTGTACAGTTTCAGTAATTAATAGCCTGTAGGTTTTCACTAATTTATAGGCCATTAGTAAGACAAAAAACGTTGCCTAATGCTGTACTGTAGTTTTTCTAAAATAAGCCGCACGCGTGGACCACGTGACTCTCACTAAAAAGAAAACATGGCGGCGCCCTGTGCAGCAAGGGGCGTGTTTCGATCAGGTAACAGTAGCCTGTAATTTATACATGTTACTTAATAAGCAATGCACGTTATTCAAAGATGTTTTTAACGACACTAAGTTTATCATTTTGCAAAACGCGTCGGCGCCTTTCTTCCACTTACGCGAGGTCTAACTTATTGGATTGTTCGCAAATCAGAGAAGCACGAGAAACAAACACGAATCTGTAAGAATAATGTTACAGTTGGGACGTTACTGATGTTTCCGTTAAAGATGGTAAACTACCATGTGAAGCCTATAGTCAGAGAGGCCGACATAATTTGGTCCTGCGGTCACCCCAGTAATCACTGGACATCTCTTTGCGGTTGTTATTGTTTATGAGCCAGTCATTCGGCAAGTTCGGTTCGATGGTTCAGACAAATAATTAATTTAAATAATGTTCGTTTTACAATTCAACCGGTTCACTTCCTAGCATGATCACAGCAATCTTACACTACCCTGCCAAGGTTGCTTAGTTTAGCGAACTGGTCAACTAACATTTAGTAAGGAAGTGCTGTGAACATGTTCCAGTTCTTCACAGAAACAAGAGAAGTTAGACTGATGGAGTAGTCAGACAACTTGACATTAGCCTACCTGCCACATATATTTCTCTCAGCATTTAGTCCAGTGTGCAAGCTACTTCATCATAAATGGTCAATCGTTATAGCCTACTGGGTTACAAACGTTATCTTATATTGTCCTATTAGACTGTGATGCCAGATATTCAGAACTTCAAACTCCACCTACATGTAATTACGTATGCTGTTCAGAAATTGTGAATTAGGTTTGGGGGCCCCTGTAGAAGGGAGCGCTCAGGTCCACACAGCATTAAGAGGAGCCTCAGTAACTCCACAGCCTCTGCCATATCCTTTCTTTTGATCCCATCAGCCACACGGTGGTACCTACTCTTTCTGTCTTTCTTTCTTTTCTTTCTTTTTTGTCTTTATTTTCTTGGTTGCTTTCTTTCTCTCATCCAACATTTATCTTTCTTTTTTCTTCCTTTGCTTTTTATTTATTTTTTCGTTCTTCCCTTTCCTCTTTTCCTTTACTTGTTTTTCTATCTTTCCTTTTTCTCTCCCCCCACCCCCTCTCTGACCACCTCACTTCCTTTGCCACTGGTTTCTTCATCAGAGCAGGCCACAGTCTGTGGCTTTTTCTCCCCCCTCTCTCTGAGACGTTCGGCAGCTCGTGTCCTGGGCATTGCCTCGGAGACTGTACACTGGTGCTGACTAGAGTGTTGCTATGGTGTTATGGTGCTATGGTCACAGTGTTAACAATCTCAGCTCTGAACACTGCGCTCAGCACTCAAGCAGGCAATGTGTAGAACAGCTTATCTGCACTCTGGTGACTAATAGCCATTTCTTCTTAACTTGTCTTATTGTTATTTTGTCTTAATGCAGGTTATACTATTTACTTTTGGCAACATCAGCAATGTTTTGATTTGAATAAGCCATGGGAATTTGCCAATGAATTTAACAGAAACAAATGACCTTTAACGTTCCTGATCACAGTCCTATAGTCTCCCGCTGAGGGCCTGTGTAATAGGACCTGTGCTTGGTTTGTGCCCTTGGTAGGACCGTGCTTGTATTAAGTCTGTGTCAAGTGTCCATGTAATAACCGTGTCGGGGTTGTCCTTCGGTCCGGGCCGCTGTGGTGACCAGTTGGCCCGACGCTGCTGCAGCGTCCCGCGCGGTTGCCCGGGTGCCAGCGCTGCCCGCACACTGGCCCGCCTCGACGGCGCTTCTTCTGGAGGAGGTGGACAAGTTCCCAGCGCGTGGTCCGGCTGGCTGTGGTCCGGCCGCCTTACTCCGTGCCCAAGGTAACAGCGAACTGTCTGAGGCTGAGACCTCGCAGCCTGCTAGAAAGCACATGGCAGACACTTTGTGTGAGGTCTGGCTTAATGGTAATGGGTTCAGGGAGGATAGTTCAGTCAGAAATGCTGTAGGGTAGGAAACAGCAACCAGGTGATGTGCTAATTAGTGCATTCTGGCTTCAAGAACTGAGCCATGTTCTGATTGGTTAAGACTGGCATGGGACAGTGTTATGCTTGCAATGCAGCATGATGGTACTTTTTGGTTGTGGTCATCTGTATGATCCTGTCGGAGTTTAAGCCCTTTCATTTGGGTTGTGTTCCTTTGTATTTCCCCTCAGAAACACTTCATCATCAGTGTCAGGAGGATGGCGTATTTTGCAAGGAGCTTGTTTTGTTTAATTATGCTTTACTGCTGTTGTCTCATACAAACACGCACGCAGGATGACACATGCATTGGAAATCTGTCATCTGAGCTGGCAGTAGGAGACCAGCTAGCTATAGTGCAGCCCTATGGCTACACCATGCCTTTACTGCATTGCCAAGGAGGTCTAATGAAGAGTTTATTAGGCCTTCCAAGACAAGGGGGTGTGCCGGATGTGTTTCTCTTGGGGGGGGGGGGTAATTTAAAATAAGAGCAGGTTAGGGGTAAACTGTCTGAAACCCCTACACCACTCCACCCCCACTTCTCTCCCTCTCCCTCAGCACATCCAGAGGCCGGACTACGTGTCATCCAGCACGGTGCCTGAGTGGCCCGCTTACATTGAGCTGAAGGATCAGGAGCAGATAGAAGGTTTGAGGAGGGCTTCGCAGATCGCCAGGCACATTCTCCTGCTCGCTGGAAACAGCCTCAAGGTAACTTCTGCTTGAGAACATTCCGGAGTTTTATGCCACAGCCTTCCAGAACATTCCGCTTCGGGATGCATTCTACAGCAATCTAGAACGTAGTCTATTTGAAAATGGGGCTGGCTGTTGGATCCATATGTCAGTTTGGGGGTCACATCATTAGTAATGTCCGCTATTTCTAGTTAAAGGAGAACCTTAAGAGAAAGACGTAAAAAGGTTTGACACGTCTTTTTAATAGGTAGCAGATTAAACAGAGTTCCTGTAAATAGAAGATGAACATTTTCAGCACAGCCGTACCAGAACTATGAATCCAAACAATGTTAGGAAGCTGCATTGTGCTTTAACCAGTACAGTCCTAGACTGTCGAAACAAGTCCATCTTCTGCTGTTTTAGAGTTCAAGAAGGTGTCTAGTTTCAGCTTCATTGGAGAACTTCCACTTGTGGGTTTGGAATGGCAGCAATCTCTGCATGACCTGGGGCTTGTTTTGACCCCAAGGTTGGCATGACAACAGATGAAATAGACTTCATCGTACACCAGGAGACGATCAGACACAACGCCTACCCCTCACCTCTGCTCTACGGAGGCTTCCCCAAGTCTGTCTGCACGTCCGTAAACAACGTGGTTTGTCACGGCATACCAGACAGGTGCTACACCAACTTCAATACGGTTTGTGTGGACATAACCGTGTGTGTGTGTATATGTATATGAATGTATGTGTGTGTATATATATATATATATATATTCAATATATATATATACATATATATATATATATATATACATACATTCAATATATATATATACATATATATATATATATATATATATATATATATATATTTTTTTTTTTAAATATATATATATTTTTCAGTCGGCGACTTCAAGATGGAGATATCATTAACATAGATGTAACAGTGAGTCCGCAAACACACACACACACTCAGCTTAATTACATCTGTTTCAGTTCATTATTGTGGTGTGTGCTTGAGGAGGACAATCACCAAACCAGACTAGACTCCTAACTTCTGTTTTCCAGTGGACGTAAACAGAAGACACACTCACTGTACATAGTCCACCAGTATTACTCGAGTACCCAGAGCCTTTGTGCCCTGCAGGTATACTTGGAAGGTTACCATGGAGACACCTCGGAGACATTTCTGGTAGGTTCGGTGGACGAGCAAGGCAGGAAGCTGGTGGACGTGGCAAAGCAGTGTAGAGACCAGGCCATCGCCGCTTGTGGGCCAGGACGGCCCCTGAGCGTCATCGGTAACACCATTAGGTACGCCAATAGGTACACCATTAGAGGGGCGGGCAGAGTGGGCCTGTGTGATTGTGTGTGTATGTTTAGAAATGTCTTTGAGTTCTTGTGTAGTCGGTGTGTGAAACCAGCGGGGAACAGCAAGAACGAAAAGGAGAGTAAAGTAAAAACTGCTGTCCACACACGTTCCTCCTTCGGCTCGAGTTTAAAAGCCAGAAGTCAAATGGTGATCCACTTCCTCAGAGCTGCACGCAGACTCTCAACGCTTCACTATAATTAACTGTACCACTCCAGCTGGGCTCCAACCTCACAGTGCGCCCTGTCCTTTATGCTCTCCTCCATTGTGTGTGGCGAAGAATTGAATGCCTATTGAATCTTCCACTACCACCCTCAGAAATGATTGCACTTTCAAAGCTTTGTTTCCTGCAATAACACCCCCCCCACACACACACACACACATGCACACACACACACACACACTGGCGCGCTCATGCACACACGCTAACGCACGCACACGGCGCCCTCCTCAGAAAACGAGGATGTCACCTCCAAAACCCGCCCGTGTTAAAACTGTCTCCACATAAAAGAAAGAGAGAGAGCGAGAGAATAGAGGAAGGAGGTGGGAGAGGCTGGCTGTGAACCCTCCGTCTGCTGCCGCCGTGTTCTGAGCTGCACTACACAGAGTTAATGTATTTCTGGGCTAGCATGGAACGAGCAATTACCCAGAGTGCACTGGGGTTCTCTCCCTGCAATGGGGTGTAAATTACAGGTTAGCTCGTCTCGCTGCGCATACGTGTGTATGTGTGTGTGTCTGCGTGCGCGTGTGTGCCTGTGTGTGCGCGTGTGTCTGTGTGTGTGAGATGTAAATTACAGGCTAGCTCATGCTGTCTTTGAGAAAGGCTGTGTCTGCCAGGCAGGGTCCAGCTCCCTACAGGGACGTACTGAAAGCCACAGGAGGCCTTCTGGAAAGAGGGCAGGCCGCGCTCCTTCCATACCGTTTCACAGAGCACTCAGTCTAGAGGACCAGGGAGCTCTTACCACGGTGGTCTGCTTAGGGCCGTCACGATATGAAAACGAGTGGAAGATATCGGTTGCCGATATTTTCAAGTCTGCATCTGCCGATATTTGATATTTTATATATATCAAATATAAAATATCAATATATCTTATATCAAATATATTCATTTTAATACATTTAATATTTGGTATGTTTGGCAGTAAAGTCCATCGTTCGACATAACTTTAGGCTTCAAACTGTGTTTAAGTATTTACATGCTGCAGATCAGGCCCTTATCTTGCTACAGAATATATAAACAAATAAACTGCCTCTTTATATAAGCCATAAAGATCAGATTCATCTATACACATTTCATCTTGCAGTTTTTTCTGTGATTTCGCGTGTGTGCGTGTGCTTGCATGCACACGCACACATTTTTCCATGCAGCTTTAGACTTGCCTCTCAGAGCAAGCTATGCTTTTCTTAATGGTTTTTTCCTGACTCCCTGTCTCCCTCTGATTCTCTCTTGGTCTCTCTGTCTCTCTCTCTCTCTCTCTCTCTCTCTCTCATGCTCTCAGTCACTTTCTTCACTTTATTTTGCTCTCGCTCTATGTGCTGAGTTCAAAGCGTCTGCGGAGACTAACGCTGCCATTACAGACACACAGACACACACGCCCACACAGACACACTCTCCTCAGGAAAGAGCACTTAGGTCTGTGCGTTTCCCCTTTATACTTTGCTGTTTTCTTTTTTATTTCTCTTTCTTTAGATCTTCTCTCCCTCCCTCCCCCCTTTCATTTCAGCTCATCACAGTGTAATTTCCACAAGTCATGCTGAATCAAAAGCACTGTCTTCATATTAGAAGCCAATAGGCAATCAGGGCTCTGTCGCTAACGGGGCTCTGTCCCTAACAGGGCTCTGTCCCTAACGGGGCTCTGTCCCTAACGGGGCTCTGTCCCTAACGGTGATCTGTCCCTAACGGGGCTCTGTCGCTAACGGGGCTCTGTCGCTAACGGGGCTCTGTCCCTAACGGGGCTCTGTCCCTAACGGGGCTCTGTCGCTAACGGTGATCTGTCCCTAACGGTGATCTGTCCCTAACGGGATTCTGTCGCTAACGGGGCTCTGTCGCTAACGGGGCTCTGTCACTAACGGGGCTCTGTCCCTAACGGTGATCTGTCCTTAATGGGGCTCTATCGCTAACAGGCCGCTGTGAACAATGGGGCACTGTTGCCAACGGGCCTCTGTCACTAACGGGGCAGTGACACCAGGGTAAATTGGGCCACTTTCCTGTCTCTCTGCTTCTATTTTGGCCTAACTTTCTGGTGCCGAGCAAATCGTTGCCATTTAAAGTCATTTTAGCCAAGGGCAGTTTGACCTGGGCTGCCATAGCAACAAAAAGGTCATCGTGTTAAAGCTGATCGATGAAGTGAGGCTGTTCTTTTTTTTTTTTGAGTTTTTATTTGAATTGCAGTGAAATTGCCGCTTCGACTGACTTCTGCGTCTGTCCGTACTTCATCGGCCATGGGATCGGGTCATATTTCCACGGTTACCCAGAGATATGGCATCACGGTAGGAGATGAACTTTGACCTCTGAACACGCTTTGACTACCAGGAGTTGTCCCTCTGGTTCTGTTTGTTTATTTTGTTTTGTAGCGTAATGACGAGCATGAAATGCCAGTCGATGGTTTCGATGCTGCACCACAGCCATGAGCATTTCTAATGAAGGAAACAATGCGACAAAGTTCTGTCTTTCCCTCTTTTTCATGTCATTTTAACAGCCAATGACAATGACTTACGGATGGAAGAGGGCATGGCCTTTACAATAGGTGTGTATTCTGTGTGTGTGTATTTTGTGTGGTGTGTAGTTTGTGTATTGTGTGTGTATTGGGAGTGAATGAAATAGATTACATTATATTTTGTTGTATGCTTACAACAAATGTTTACTCATTTTTGGCATGTTTGTGTTTGATGTAATTGGTTACTCTTGTATAGCTAGAGGTGTGTTGACTACCATCATTCAGATAAACATTAACTAGAAGCTAACTTACCCTATGTTTATGTTTGGTCCTTGATATTTTTTCATTAATGAGACAAGTATGCGGCTTGAATAGCAACTAGATTTACTTGGTTTGTCTGCTAAAGGGCTTTCTAGAAACTTAGCTGAGATATTTACAACAACCTTAAGAATCTCACCTTCTCACTCTGTCCCTCCAAATCTAAACTAGCATTTAGTGAAACTGACAAAAAAACTGAAATCCTAATGAATTTAAATTTGTGACGTAATTTTGCAATTCATTTTATTACAAGCTGTAGACTAAAACTCAGTTATGGAAAAGGCGTAAACATTATTCAGAATTCAGTCTGAGACTCAGCCTGTACAGAATTGTGCCGCACCACCAATATCTACTTACTCTCAGATTTCTGGCCTTGTCACCAGTGTGAACAAGTGAGATTCATTCCAGCTTTTCCATACCAGCAGTTTCCTGTATCTAGTTTCAGTCTGACTTTCCGATTTCCATTCTTTCTAGAGCCCATCCTAATGGAGGGAACTTCGGAATTCCGGATCCTCAGCGACAACTGGACAGCAGTCTCTGTAGATGACAAAAGGTTCAGAGTTCCAAACCGCACGCCCACACTTCTCTCGAAGACTCCACAGTCTCCAGTGCTCATAGCAGCCCTCTAGTTCCAGCCTACATTAATCATTCAGTGCTGCTAATGAGTTTGATTAGCCAATTATCACTGAGAAGGTACAGAACAAGCTTTTCTATTGGCTGTTGACATATGTTAGGTCAGGGCTCTGTGAAAACGGGCCCAACAGTTGTGATGAGCAGAGCTAAGTGCTGTTGGCTGAGCTGGCTTAAATGGCACAGGTTCCTGTGGAGAGTGCCCTCAAGCTAATTGCTAATAGGTGGATGCCTCCATTGGCAGGTGTGAACAGTCTTTACCACTGCTTGGTCAGCAGTTAAGTTGGGTTCACATTTTTAAGGTGGACTGAGGTGAAAGGTGATGTAAGGAAATATCTGTTGGTGTTTGTTTCCTCCTTAAACATGAATCACTAAGTCTATTTAAATATTACTCACTCCTCATTTTGTGTGTGTGTGTGTGTGCGCGCTTCCAGGTCTGCTCAGTTTGAGCACACGGTTGTTATCACCTCTGACGGTGTGGAGATTCTGACTAAACTGCCAGATGAGGACTGACTGTGGTCATACAGCAGGGCAGGGGTGGGGTTGTGTATGTAGTACATGCAGAGAACAGAATAAAAAAATGTAGTGTTGAAAACAATTGAATGAAATAGTTTCCCTTGCTTTGTACGTTCAACAACATAAAGTGTTCTTGTTAGTTTAATCAGGTAACCTGGATATTTTTGTTCTTTTACTTGCTCAGGTTCTTTATATAAAGCCATCACACAGAGAACTGTGGTATGAGTATTAATTATTTAATTCTTGCATACTGTCTTTCCCTTCAAATAGCTCTTGTCACGTCATTTATCCTGAGCTGAGCTCGAGAATGGACCGGGAAAACATCATTATGTCTTATTAACAAGGCACGCTCTCTCCGTGTCTGTTCGCGTCATGAGATTATGGCGGCGTAACGTCGTTACGACCGCAGATCGACTGAGAGGTGATTTTATTTATGGCGCACGGCTTACGGTACAGGGATGCCTGGCACTGAGAGTTCACTATATAATTAAGTCTGCTTCACTAGATTACCAGTGTAGGACCCATGATCAGATTCGACAGGAGAACGTAACCAAGCCCCCTCTCATAGTCTTTAATTTTGTCATAACCACTAATGGTTATTTTGATGGTCGATTTTTACTAACCTTATACAAAATGACGTATGCCTTGCCATTTAAGATTGCATAAAAGTTTATGTCTAACGAAGAAAAATGGTAAAACGATGTGAATAACTTTTTTGCAGACTAAAAGTCTGTACGTCACATGAACAAGTAAAACAATCCCAGCTCGAATCTATTACTATTCAACGCTTATGACTGTAAATAACGTAATCACAATGAATTACAATGGAACTCCATCTAGTTAAAGCCCACGTGCACCGGT
The DNA here is from genome assembly GCA_020368025.1 of Brachyhypopomus occidentalis. NCBI lineage: Eukaryota > Metazoa > Chordata > Actinopteri > Gymnotiformes > Hypopomidae > Brachyhypopomus > Brachyhypopomus occidentalis. The sequence continues at coordinate 2,549,758 of JAGXOD010001376.1, forward strand.
TGCGCCACCTTGGCACTCATAAGGGTGAACTGGATAGAATGGAGGTGCGCACGTGCAGTCGGAGGACAGCCCGACTGAAACATTTCAGTTATTGCGCCTTACATAATTCTTGAAACCCTAATCTTCGAGAGTACGTCATACAAAGGCAGTGCTTTTGATTATGGTGAAAAAAGAAATGCAAATATACGAATTCTGACAGTTATGGTTTTCAATGCAGAGACATGATAACTTATTCTAGCCTGCATCGTATAAAAGGCATTTTATGTAGGCCTAGATGATTGTTATTTTGGGTTGAGGGAAATGGTTTTGGGCCTGATCTGTATGTTTTCTGTGATCTACTGGTAGTGATATTAGACTCCTGAAAACGAACATATATATGTTTAAGCAACTACCCAGGAAAGTCTCATAGAAGCTATATTTAATTTATTCTAAAGACGTCCTATACGATATGTCCTCCCGCCAGAAATTACGTAGGGGCGTCAATGCTGGAGATCACTCAATAATAATAATAATAATAATAAGAAGAAGAAGAATAAATAATAATTATAATAATATAAACATGGAGTATGTTTAACTTATTTTAATAAAAACTGAATGATTCGCCCCAGTGTTCTATCTGTACTATGTATTTTTTTTCTGCTTGAGCAGGCTCTCGGAAGCATTGGTCGATACTGGCCCGGTAGGCGGGACTCGTGCTTACCATTAAGTCGAAACATAATTGCAGTCATTTCGCCTTTTGTGCATCCTCGCGCATTTTCCGTTTCTCTGTCGCAATTATGAGCAATTTCGGGAGCGCGGGGAATCTTTTTAGTGGAACAAAGGGGGGTGGGGAGGCGTTGAGGGGCAAGTGGGTCAGTTTAGGGGTGGGGTGGGTGAGGGGTGGGTGAGGGGTGGGTGGTAAGCTTACTGGTAAAACGTTTGCAGGTGTGGCCTACATGGTTGCTGGGGGTCTGTTAGCAAATCTAGAACTAAATGATCGTTATCTTCATGTTGCTGGGGGTCTGTTAGCAAATCTAGAACTAAATGATCGTTATCTTCATGTTGCTGGGGGTCTGTTAGCAAATCTAGAACTAAATGATCGTTATCTTCATGACCTCACACAAAGGCTGAAGCGGAGGGTAAATTTATGTTGAAGAAATACCTTTCAGAGGCTTTTATGCCTTTAACATAGGCTTGCCGTATTCGCCTCATTTGTAAATGTCAGTATTTCACAAATATCCAAATATTTATCTGTAATCGGAGACGTGAATTACCAGGTTAATTTTGTTTAGACTATAAAAATGCATTCGGAACTTATCAAATAGAACCCAGCACTTATTAAATGTTTGCGTAGCACTTTCATTACATTTAAGAAGTAAATTTTTAATCTGGCTGTTTTCATAGCCAAAAGTATTTGCACATTAAATGTAAAAGAAAGAATACCGCATACAAAACCTGTGATATCATTTTGGGTTTTTTTTTAGGAACTGATTTTTTTAGAATTCATATTGGCTTGCCAAACGTAACAACGAAATTTTCTACTTCTGAATGAAACAAATGTGCAAGATAAAGTAAAATCAGTATATGATAATATGATTGAAAGTGGCTGCTTATTATTGCAGTGATTACGGTCTACATATCACTTATTGTCATGATGGTTCTTAGTGACCAATTGTGCGTAAAATCTCACCGCAAGCTCTAGAATTATGTCAGCAGCTACACGACAGCTCACGCGGATGTAGGGTGTACGGGTTCCAAACGGAAGCAATTAGCTGAGACTCTTAATGATGTGGTGGCAAATAACGGATGGTATTTCAATCATTACCAGCTGACAGTGATAAACTTTTTAAAAATATGTGCAATGCTTAGAATCTGCAACAATTAAGGTGCTACACATACTGTAGGCTACAACGTAATGTACAGTTGAATAACAATGTGGCACGGGATTTTAACGGAAACGTTAATCCGATAAAAAAAACTAAGACTATAGAACCTTCAGGAAATCATCAAATATGGATGAATCTGCCGATGCCATATATACATAAATGTTGTGTACCGAATGAATGCGAACATACTAATGTCTATTAAAGGACTGTTTCCTCTAATATTTCGTTAACTTGATCGTATACATTTATTAAGTCCTACTTTTTATTTAACAAAGGGAGAAATTGATTGTTTAAATTCTTTAAGCCTAAATAGTATGTCTGCACAGTTATTTAAGGCATGTAAACTTAGGCGATTTTACACTGTAAATTAAAACGTTGACTTGACCAAGTGGTTTTGCGTTTGCCTGTAGATGAGACCGGGGTTCCCACCTATTGCAGTGCCTATTTCAGTCTCTGAAAAAAAAATTAAGTCGATCATTATAAAAACGTTACGCTGAAACTCTGAGAACTGTGTGTCCCCAGACCAGAATAGTCCAAGGTTGAGCTGGAGCTGGAAGCAAAGGCTTCGGGAGAATGTTCCAAGGCGGTCTGCTTGAGGCGGTTTTATGTTTTATTTTTTCTTTGGTTCGGTGGCGCTCATAAAACGTCTGGGAGAGGCGCGCGCTGACTCCAGAAAGTCTGGAGTGGGAAGAGCCCTAGCCGCACGCGGAACGCCCTCGCATCTCTTCTCGCGCATGCCAAGGCGCGCCTGCTGAGTTGTTTCTCCCTCGTGCCCCAAGGCACAATTCTGTTGCCAGTCGGATTCTCCACACCAAATAATCTCATATTGGCAGAAAAAGCCACAGTTCAACCAAAGTTCCCCTTGTACTAAAATGGAAGATGAATGCATTTTGTTTTAAAATAGACCACGTTTGACACAGTTAAGATACATATGCTTTAGCGGTATTCACCATACTTTCCGTCTTTTAAGTTTAGTCTTACCTACCAATAAACTACATCTCTCCGACAGACATCGAAACATTATTCACTATTCGTCAAATAAGCTGTGTTCTTTGTTGTGTAATCATGTTGTGAAGTTAACCGTTTTCGCACAAAATCTAGTTCAACATCAAACTATACTTTTCATTTTATTATGAGTACAAGTTGTATAAACAGTATGATAGATTACTCTCTATACCTAATGTATTGTAGGAAAATGTACAATGCACGCGGAAAGGCTACCCGTTTTACTTGGCATGTGATTTTACAGTCCTGTCCACCACAGGGACATGCGACTCCAAAAGAAGTAAAGCAAATAAATAAATAGAAAAATAATTTAATGTGCGTCGATTTGTTGCATGTGCGCTCAAAAGCGCCACAGAACTCCACAGAAAAAAGAAGTTGAACAAAAATTCAGCAGAATTCAAATTCAAAATATGCATTTCGAAATGAGCGTTCTCTCATTGCTTGTATCTGTTTACAAGTCCTTTGACGCGGTGTGACATTGTCCTGTAACAGGTGCATCCGATTCACGCAGTCCTTTTTAGAATATGGCACCTGCGCTCATAGCCGAATTGTGGTGGGGTTGTATAAGCGTATTTGGCTGTAGATGAGTATTCGTGGTTGAGTACCAGGGGTAGTTAGTCAGAAAGGATGGCGCAGTGGTGTTCGGCGGTCCAACGACCTGCTCTGTGCTCGTGTCCCCGTCGTTTGGAACTTGATTTTGGGGGAAATCCCATCCGCTCTGCGAAGGAGGGGAGCATGGAGGAGAGTCGCCGGGAGCAATATGCTGCTCCGGGGGAATCTCTCCGTTTTTCCATAACTTTTTGAACTTTGAGCGCCGGTTCTGAAACCATATCTTCACCTGGAAATATTCAAAGTACAGTAGAAGTTATGAGATACAGATGCATTTAACATTTCTGTTGAGGTTCTGTTGACAAAAGTGGGGAAAGGGAATTAGTACGGAAACGAAAAAAGTATGCTATTTATGGTTTAGGTAGGGAAGTTCAGTCAAATTTGGATTTCGGGTTTCTTCAAACAACATAACCAAGGCTAGTGGTTCTACATACACACAGTGGAAATAGAAACGAGCCTCATTCTGACCTGAGTCTGCGTGAGGCCCAAAGAGGCTGCCAGTTCGGCGCGTTCTGGCAGCGCGAGGTACTGGGTTTTCTGGAATCTGCGTTGGAGCGCGGCCAACTGAAAGCTGGAGTAGATGGTTCGTGGTTTCCGGACTTTCTTTGGCTTTCCGTTCACCATGCGCACCTCCGGTTCGTTCTCGTCTTTCTCTAACCGAGTGCACACATGGAATTTCAATGAATATATATAACCAATTGCACACGTGGAGACTAGTTTTAAGGACAGTGCATTGTTTGAATTAGCCCCAAAACGTTTCTTTGGCAACGCTGAAGCGCACAACTTACCTGGCTCTGTAGGAGTGGGCGAAGAACTGGCGCCATATGTTCCATAGGCGCCATAAGAGGATCCAAACCCAATGTCATAAGCTTTTGGACTGTAGGCAACACTGCCCACTCCTCCGGGATGATAAGAGTACGATGCCAATTGCGCGTAAGCCGTGCCCGCGCAATGACCGGGCTGAGGTACACTGTAGAAGCTGCTGTCGGTCACGGTGGACACAGGTAACGTGGGTGAATCCTGGGACTTGTGCACGGCGCTGAAATTGCTGGAGGTAATATGGTTTGTATGCATATCCGAACCAAGGCTATCCAGAACAGCTGTCATCTTTGCAAAGGGCAGCACTAATGAACGATTTCCTGTGTAAGTATGTGGTTGATCCAATGTCCGCACAACCAACTTGCTATTTTGCCGATGAATGTATGACTCTGTAGAGGTAGTTCACTTGAGTCCTTCCTGGCGTCTCATAGTCACTGTTGATGGTGGCTTCGCGCTCCGGGGCTGGCTCTGTCTCCGCGAGGCTGGCGGGCGGGCCATATACTTGGCGTCATGTGGGGAGATGAACCAATCGATTTGCAGCCAGAGTGGCAGCGCAACACCCAAGAACTCCGCGGTACCACAAACAGCTTTATTCATATTCACGTCCACAGGTTATTTGTACAAAGTTTGTATTTGACATAATCAAACATCTTTCAAAAAGCAAAAAAATAATGACGAAAAAGCTTTGAGAAACTATTAACAGCAGTAATCTGGTGTCTCTATAAACGTCTATTTTGCATTGTAGTGACCAAATCTACTCCATGTTTTATGAAGACTTTTCACCATAACGGTAGACCACACTCACACTGTGACAGAAAGCAAAAGCACAACATAGATTTGGGAGGTCAAGAGAAACAAGATGTCATAAATGTCACGTCATACGTTGTTTCAGACAATTAATACTCTGTGTTTAGGTATTCAACACAGAAACCATCATGATCATGATGACTCTGTGGCTACAAATGTCAGATGACATGGAATTGTTCCACCTACCGAGGTGGTGATCTTATTAATCTATATATGCTACTGTAATTCATGAACGACTACTGCACAGAACATATTATAGTCCGTGGAGAAAACGTTTAAGTCTTTTTGTCCTTTTCTGTTGTTTGAAACTGCTTATAGACAAACGTTGGACGCCACCTGCAGTTAAAATAGGCAAACTGCATCCAGTGGAAACGCGAGCGACGCATTCCAGTGACTAAACGCAGACGGCGCCAGTCTCCTCAGACCGTCAGGTGCGCAAAACAGCAATTACGCTCCGGAAAATACCGGGGATAAAACGTTACGCATAGCCACCTGATGCCCTGTCGCGCCAAACGCACCGCGCATTCACAGAAAGCCGCATCAGCCCGAACAAGTGGCAATTTTCTCTGAATCTTCTGTCAAGTGAACGAGACCAAGAGACTACGCTGTAATTTCAGGCTGCTCAACTGCTCAACAAGGCCGCCCCAATTGCTTTGCCCCGCACGAAATGTCAGTGTGTGCTTTTGTGTGCGATTATTGATTTCTTTTAATACTGTTTTATTTTTGTTTAGTTTTAAAATCAGCGCCAGTGTATAACAATAATCACATGGAGGCTAGGAAAATACTGATGTTGAGCTGATGTCGGGTTCAGTACCGCATGTCAGTGAACCCGATCCGTGTTCCGGGAGATAAAGGACTGCTATGAATAGCTTTTCTAACGATGTTTGCTCTTTTATCAAAATCCAAGGCAGCAGTGTGAAGTAGCTAAATGTGTGGCCCTGAGCGGTTGTTTGAAAACTTTGTACAAGTACTGCTGAATATGTCTACATTTATTTACACAATAACTGGTTATTTCATCCGATGAAAACAATTGATAATTTGCTCACCGTTTCTCAGCAGACTATGTCACAATGACATATGTAAAATGGCAACTGGCGACAGACTCATTCACGCCGTTAGATGGCACTATTGGCTACAATTTAGTTCCAGGTAAACGACGCTCTTTTAAACCTGCATAGGATAATAGTGTTAATGCAGTCTTTAAGAGGCACGGCGAAACTGATCTGGGATCCGTTGCAAGGGCTCTACTGTGTCACTCCTTCCACTAGCCACTTCCCGTTAATGTAACCTAAAGCCAGGAGACCTGCTGATGTGGTCACATCATGTTTGTAATTATGAAATGTCACAGTATTTTGGTGATAGTTCCTAAGACTAATGTCAAATTTGTCTATACATTTTTTTAGTACCTCACTACATAACTAGCACACCTCTTTTACAGCAGGTGTATTGGTGGTAAGGAAATAAGGTATTTTGACAGTATGATTGACAGTGTTTAGACCCCACTCTCCTTCACACAGGAGACAGTTGAAGCCAAATAAAGCAAACCAACAGAGAGGAGTGAGCACATATGCATGGATTCCTGGACTAGTTCAAAACAAGTGCATCTTCACTACCAGGGTACACCTGGGTTTCATCATTATCTGTGCCAATACTCTTAAACAAAAGGCTGTCAGGACTGCTGGAATTTAAGAATAGCTGTTTTAACCCTAAACATAATATGAAAATGTTATTTTGCTGTTTGGGGGTTATGATACAACCATTTTATGATTGACGCCTTTCTGTCTGGCCTGGTTTCGGATATTCCAACCACGTTTCAGCAGTCACAGCAATGAGGGATATTTTGCCACAAACAAAAACAATCGCAAGAGTGCAGAGACACTGTTCTACTGTATAGTACACAGATTAAGATATACAATATACATGTCCACGGTTACATGGTATAATACCATGTGTCCATCACACCTACGGTTCATCTTTCCTTTTGACGCAACCAAAGGCTTTTACTGTGCTTTTGCAATTGAGCAACGTCTATCAAACAAAACGAGCATAGCTTGGACATGAATTTCCCTGGCAAGCATTTCTAAGGTGTGTGTTTTACGAATGAGCCACCGCTCACATCAGCGCTGATATCTTGCGGGCGAGGGCCCATTTCCTGTGGGTGTGTGTGCACGCCAGGGGCTGCCTGGTGTGGGAGTTGCCTGCCGATGGCCGCCCATCTGTGATGAGTCAGGCGCTGCGCCGAGCAGACATGGACAAGACGTCCCGTGTTTGTTGTGTGCGTTGCTCGGCGGGCAGGTTTGGACCGTGGCCGTCCCCGCATGCCTCTTACCCAATGAGTAAGACAGAAGGGGCAGTCGTAACACGCCGCAGGTGTGCATTACGCGCCGCATAGAAGACAGGAGGAAGTACATTCGCTTGTGAGGGTGTGAGCTTTCAGCAATCTGTCTAACTACTTCCTTTCGCCTCCGTTCTTCCATCAAGTTGCTCTATCTCTTTCTTTCCTTCTCTTTCTCTCTGTCCATCTCTGCAGGGTGGCTAGCACACCTGTCTGTCCATGTCAGTGGGTTATCGCTCATATCGTTTCCAGATAAGAAGCTCTGGCCATTCCCTGGTCCCCACTACAGCCTCTATGGGGCCTCTCTGTACCTTGAGGCTGTATTTCATTCATGTACATCAAAGGCCATGAGAAGGTTATGCTGTGGTCTACTCTCTGTATTGCCAACATTATGTTCTACAGTGCTGTACTGCTGTTGGGTTTTGAGGCCTTAGGCGAAGGTTCATCTGTGCTGTCAACGTGACCTGACATATCCAGTCATGACAGGACACGGTCAGGTGTCAGTGTGCTGATATCTAGGCCCCATTTCCCCAAATCATTGTAGTGTTAAGGTCATCTAAATGAGAGAGAGTGTTCACTGTAATACTCTCTCTACCATTTCAAGATTGTCTTTGTTTTATGGTGCTTTTTCAAAACCCAGGCCTGATCTGAAATTCCACAGATTTCTGTGGTCTGATTCGCATTGCTGTCACATGTGTGTATGTAAATCTGCCCATGATCAGAACACTGCCAGAAACAGCAGCAGCTATCAAAATGTCACACAGGGTAAAACACAACTGATTATTTAGTCTCCTGTAGAGTCCAGCTGTAGCAGCTATGTGTGAACATATCAGTGAAACCTGGCAACCAGTCCAACAACCCCAGGTCTGGCCAAGGCGCTGCTCTATTAACACGTTACTGCAGCAAGTGGCATTTGCCGGTTGCACTTCTGGAGGACGTGAAGCAGAGCAGGACCAAGTGGCGAACCACCCGGGCTCATTTAACGGTACGGCTGGATCTCAGCGCCATCTTGGGCACTCATCAGCAGCTGTGGCTGTGTGGTAAACCCGAGCTGGCAGAAGCTTGCCAAGGACAGCCTTAAGGGTGGGTGGGAACAGGGAACACTGAGGTGTGTGTGTGTGTGTGAGAGTATGAGCAGGGTGGGAAGGAAGGGCCTGTCTGTCTGTGTGTGTGTGTGTGTGTGTGTGTGTATTGGAGAACCCACTGGATGGAGGTTTGTTGGAACAGGTAACAGAGTTTTTTGTTGTTACTAGTACCAACAGGCCATCACTGCAGTGCAGACAGCAAAACGGCACAGATTAACCAGGAAAAAACACACATGGCAACATTGTTTAAAACATGAAAAATTACATTAGTCACATATCATTACAAAGACATTTAGGTCCCATACCAGGGGCCGTGGAAACCGTGGAAAGCAATATCGTAGATTGCTTTCTCATATTAGACTTCATACGGGAAGAACAAAAGCCACCTGCTTAGCGTGCAGACTTTCTGACTGCTGGGTTGATGGTTCAGTGCTTTCGTTCTCTGCCGAAAGAAGCGAAAGAGCAAATTAGCGTGGCCTAAAGTGCGAAAATCAGCCGCTGTGTCGCGCTGAACCCTTGATATATTTAGATGGGGTTGGTTTTACCACCCTGAGCTGGAATAAAGCAATATCCGGTCTGTTTACCATTTTAACATAATGACTGTACGGGAGGTGCCGAAAAAAGGTTGAAAACTTAACCGTGTCTAAAGTGGAATGTTTTTCCCGGGACATTATAAATCTCTCCAAGTCTGTGTGGGATTCAGTACTTCACAGTGGCATGCACTTTTTACACATTGCGTTACAATGAATTTCAGCTCCGTGGGTTAGTATTGCTGGATTTGGACCTGCTAATTTCACACTGTAAATGTCTTCCTTCAGTGCTTTAAAAATGATGAGTCGTAGTAGCTTTCTGGCACTTCGCGGTTCACTAATGTGAAACAGAATCAGACGGATGTGTCATTAAGATGGATGGTCCACATTATGCAAGCGACAGCTCGGTATTAGGATCCTGTAGATCGCTCGACTCTCATGGGCCACGTGTATAAGTTGGCTAAATACTGTTTAGTCTTTTATTGTGCTTTTGTGTGGGTGTGATATTAAAGATTCATGACATCAGCCAGTGTGATGCGACAGCATGTTGGATAGGAAAGAAAGAAAATCACAATAGCCAACCACAAAAACCATTCAATCATACTCCAATCATCAAGGTTTAAACTGTGGCATTGTGGGAATGGCAGCGCGGCTTGATAGATTCGTTATTGATTGTTTTACGGATAAATGTTAGCCTGACTGTCCCAGTGTTGCAAAAGTAGTTCTTTAACATATAGAGTAGTAACAGATGTAAGAAGCCATGTTCTTCCGATTAGAAGCAGTTCAGCTTGTGTTTAAGTAGGTAGCCCGTGAGCGCAGGTGTTTCTAACAACATGGGAAGCTGCAAAGTAGTTTTGTCTTATGAACAAGGCCAACTAAACCAAAGCCTTTGGTGTGCTGTTGAGCCCTTTTTGGGCTTATAGGGAAAAGAATGTGAATGTCTAAGTGGTATAATGAGTTTTACTGGATGAGGATAAACAAGGTTATTCAGTCAGTGCAGCAAGGTTTAAACAGCCATCGCGTGAATGGAATGATGAGACCGTGTTGAGTCTTGTCTTTTTAGAATTGTTGGGGATATCGCTATTGATTTTGAAAGTGCTCTTCCTGGATTATGTCTCGTGACTTCTTGTGGAGTTGATTTAATCATTCTCTCTCTCTCTCTCTCTCTCTCTCTGTAATTGTTTGCAGCCACCCAAATGTAATTCTTCACAGTAATGAGGAGTCTGCACACTGAAAAAATTCATACCTCTGTGTGTGACACACTCACCCACACACTTACCAAGGCCTATATATTTTGTCATACTAGTTTTATGTGTACTTTGTGGCTAGTTTTTTACTGGTCACCACAATTTACCCGCCGTCTCTTACTGTTAAGAATGATTAAGCTGTGGTCACATGTAGGCAAGTTCTATAAGTATATAGTGTTAAGTGGTTTTAAATGGCCTTCTGCCAGGCAGAACACTCCCTGTGACAGTTCCTTACTACTGCAGGGATCAGCAGATAAACACAAACCTCATAATCTATAAGCAATGTAGGCAGCTTTACAAGTCACAGTAAACCACACTGTACAGATAGTAAACTACAAACTACCAATGTCCGCTGCCGTGTATTGCCAAGATGGACGCCAATGTTCCTGTCATGTCCCATGAGTGATAAAAATACAGTAAAAATATAGCACTCTCCCCTCTAAAACCTTACACTCAGCACAGAGGGAGGTGCGGAGAGGGCAAATGAGAGGAGGGGTAAAGTATGTGGTGATGACAGGAATGACATCGCCCTCCCTGTAAGAACAATGTTTTAACTGGAGAGAGGACAAGAGAGAGAGAGAGATAGCTGACTGAAACGAAGGGTGGAGGAGAGAGGAAATGAGATTCTCACTGGACAAATGAAAGACACAACAACAAGGAAATGAGTGGGAGGGTCTGGGGGCGTGTCTTTAATGGCTGTGGGATGGGCCTTGATTTATAGCTGCCAAATAGTCCATTATACATGCACATTTACAGAGGGATGGGATTGTTCTCACTCAGAGATCTCGAAATCATCAGCTGTAAAGTCCAAATACTACTTCCTGGACATCATTTAGAATGTTTGTGCTTTTTTAATAGAATGATTTATACTAAAACAAATTACGCATTACGAATTATTTTGTTAAAAGTAACTTTGAGGTTAGTATTTTTATGGATGTGACATTTCAGAGTACCAAATTCCTCAGTGATGCATTACTGCCCTCATTTCAGCAGTAGGTTTTTGTCATTCCTTTGGCCCATTGGGAATCTCTTTCACCTTGGTCACCGGAGCATTCATACAAGGCCTGCCAAGGCAGGGAGAAATGTAACACCACCAGGCTCCTCCCACTACACATTGATTGGCTGAAAGGGGCAAGTGGGCAGGGTGTGTTGGATGAGTAAAGTATCACCTGTTACAGATTCAGACATGCTCAAACAAAATGTGCTGATGTGCATGTTTGCACACATAGGTTTGTGTTTGCGCGCGTGTGTGTATGTGCGTGCACTCCCTGTGCTTCTCTATGGAAACAAGGCAATTTAACTGAACCTCTCTGTATGATCATGGTCATAAACACACAGCCGGAGGGCACAGATTCCAAAGTCACTCTGACAGTGGCATGCAGGGTGTGTACATGCACGTGTTCAGGTGTGTACCTCCGCGCCTGTCATCCGAGACTCACTCCTCACAATCTCTTTCTCAACCAGTTTTTTTTCCAGACGGTGGTTTGAAAGTCTTCCACGCCTGGGTGTGTTTCAGGCACGCTGGGGGTAGAGAGAGGAAGCCAGTCATCATGTCTGGTCTTCATTACTGTGGAATAAGGCTTAGTTTCATATACTTTCTTTAGCACTTGTATTGCTGTATGATGCATAGCATGTTGCTTGTATATAAACAATTGAATAAATAAATAATATAGGTTTTATAATGGTTCAGATTTGTGAAGCAGTAAGTAATTTCTGGTGACTGAGGCATGTGGTGAACAGTTTTTATGCAGAAACTCCAGCATAAATCCTGGAGCCGGTTATACAGAGTTTGAGAGTGATTGTTGATTGTCAGAACCATATTCTCAGGCCAAGAGGGTTCACCTGCGTTTTACACATGACCAAAGAACACAACAACGATGCTGTTGTCATCTTTTGTTGTTTTTCTGCTACTGCCAGATTGCTAGAGCAGTGAATGGCTAGGTAGTAGATTTCTACTTATGATATCTTTTTGAAATTTCCAGCATTTCAAATGCTTGTTTGTATTTTGTAGTGCTTTTTTCTGAGGAATGGCTGAATGTTGTCTTCAAACATACACACCTACAAACACACCCCACCTCAGCACCATAGCTGTCTGTGAGCACGCATGCGCACACACTGTAGTCTGTCAGTGAATTCTGACACTGTGGAATTCCAGTGACCGAGTGACCTGAAAGGAAATAATTGCAGTTAATGAGGTTGAACTGCAGAAAGGCGGCTTTAACTACCAGGTGTTTACAACTATACTGAGTGAACCGTACAGGAACAAGCATTGTTACATAACTCTCCGTCTAAGGATGTCCTGGTGGACTGTGATTCACACACTCACTGACAGAAACAAACACTGGATTCACTCTGTCAAACTGGGGATCAGTTTTTACCAGTTCTCAATCTGAATTGTTTCAACAACTCAAAGGTTTTATGTAATGTTTTCTAGAATATTCCAGAGCCTCTATCAACCTATTGCGTTAATGTGCAGAAGTGCCATGAGATCATTTGAACATCATTACAGGTGATCTGCAGGAAAGCTGTGTGGAGTTGTGTCGCCGGTAGCGATGTTGGTGCAGACAGAGTACAGGAGTGACACAGCAGAAATGGATCATGTGATCTCACAAGGTGAATGAACTTGTGTAATGTATCTTGTTTTAGTGATTCACATTTATACAAGTTTGTTATTTTTCACAGTGGTTTCGATACAGTATTTCTGTCTGTGTGTGTGTGTGTGTGTGTGTGTGAGAGAGAAATGTGGGTGGATGAGAGGACTTGATGCAGCTTTGTCAGTTTGTGGCCAGTAACTTTGGCATAAACAAACTCCTTTATAGCTGTGTAACCCAGCAGCTGCTGAGTGGTAAGAGTTTATGGGAGAGTGAAAACCAGTGTGCGATTGAAAGCAGGTGTGAGCCTCTGCACAGGAAGAAGGTGTGTTCAGCACAGGAAGAGGGCGTGTTCAGTGCAGGAAGAGGGCGTGTTCAGTGCAGGCAGAGGGCATGTTCAGCACAGGAAGAGGGCGTGTTCAGTGCAGGCAGAGGGTGTGTTCAGCACAGGAAGAGGGCGTGTTCAGTGCAGGAAGAGGGCGTGTTCAGTGCAGGCAGAGGGCGTGTTCAGCACAGGAAGATGGCGTGTCCAGCGCAGGCAGAGGGCGTGTCCAGCGCGTGCTCTGCACAGACCAGTCCTTTCCCAGTTTCACTGCTGCCTATCAGGTCCTGTATGTTCCAAGACCGCCATTAAACGCTCAGTTATGGTTTTTCCACAGCACAACCTGTGTAATGCAGAACCAGTAAACCATTCAGCCATTAACTGTTTGTATTTTTTTTTTTTACATTTTGATTAGAAATTATGAGTCACTGGCGCACTGTTCCTTCATAAAGGGCTTTATTATACACACAGAAGCTGACCATGCTGGATCAAATTAGATGGATGTCAGCAGATGAAGTCTGGGGCTGTTGTCATGAAATATACTGCATTAATTAATGAAGGTTTGTGCACAGCACAGATGGTAAAATTTGATTTGTGTGTGTGTGTTAATCTTGCCGGTTTCATGTGCTTTTACATGCTCTAGCAGAGCATAGTTGAATGCTGGCATTTGTGCCCTGAGGGTGCACCTAATAACTAAGCACATGCGTGTATGGGTTTGTGTGTGTTTGCATGAGTGTGTGCTCTTGCGATGTCTTTGCCTTATGCTGTTAGACACAAATGGTTGGATTAATTTTCATATGCGGGTGGGCCCTTCTACCACTAAATAACATAGACAGAGGACATGTGGGTGAATTCACACACACACACACACACACACACACACACAGACACACACACGCTTACACACACAGAAACACACAGACGACACACACACAGAAAGAGCAATAGGTCTCACATTCTCTCTCATTCTCACCAATCTAATCTCATGATGAATTTGTGCAGATTGAGACACGCTAGACTGGGCTCCAACTAGCCCCTTAGCCATTTAACACTTAATCATTCGTGTGAGTTCCTACTGTGTTACTCTATTTGTCTTTTCCTTTCACTCTCACACCCAGTTACACAGGTCGCCATTAAACACACACAAACAACCACTTGTGTGAGTACGATACAGAATGTGGGATTTACACTTTCGCCAAGCGAACTGAAGAACCCAGTGCAGCAAGTGGAGAACTGAGTGGGTGCAGTGAGAGTCTCAGTGTGCGGACGAGTCTGTGCAGAGTCTTTGTCAAACACACAGGTTTGTGCAGCCTTTGTTCAGACACCTCAGCATCCAGGGTTTGTGCTGTTACACTTTTGCCTTCTCACATACTGTCCGTGAAGTGAAACCGTCCAGTCGGAAGCAACGCGCCAACACAAATCAACTCTGACACCAATCACTTTGGGCTGAACAGGGAGTCTAATAATCTCTATTTTTGACGCGTCTCGCGAGCATAACTCAAACCAGACCTGGGCTGGCTACGCCCGTTGCATTTCTGTGTGAAAGTTTGTTAAGCAGTGTCAGGTCTGAGTGTTTGCCCGTCTCTGGATGACTAACACGGCTGCAGGGATGGCTCCAGGGGCCTTATTTTTAACAACAATGGAACCCTGGCCTCAAAAACAAGTGGAAGGAAATCTTGATCTCTGTTTGAAGCTGGAACATCTGGGGAAGCCCCACTGAGGGCTGAGGTGCACACACACACACAGTTCTTAATCGGAGATTCAAAACCTTTGGCAGAAAAAGTGGTGACCTGCCCAACACAGGACTACTGGGTAAACCCATATCTCTCCCTTTCACACAACCTCCAGGAGGATGGGAAGAGCGTGTGTGTGTGTGTATGAACACATATTCACTCTAAATGGGTAAATATTTACCAAGAACTCCCAGAGTATTCAAAACAGACACTTCTTTGGCATTGGAATATTCATATCTGTTTACCTCCAGGGAATCTGCTGTTGGTGTATGTGAAAAATGCACATTCCCTGCCCCACCCATTCTGGCATTAGTAGTGTAGGAGAACCTCCCAGTAGAACATCTTCCAGCCCATCAGGATCTGTGGTACTGCAGCAGCAGAGGCTTGGAGATAACAGCTATGAACTCATAGGTTGTTCTGAGGTTGCCATGGTACTGTTTTGGCTCTGACTGTAAGCTCCTTGGTAGTGAACTCAGAGGTAGTTCTGGGGTTGCCGTGGTGCTGTTTTTGCACTGACTGGGGCTGTAAGTCTGTTCAGAGACTTTTCTCTATATGGTGTTACTTTAGTGGGAGAGGAGAAAAGCTGTCCAATATAGGCAAATACTGCTGTGCAACATCTTAGACATGCTCTAATCTTAGTCTTTAATCTTGGTCTTTAATCTTAGTCTTTAATCTTGGTCTTTAATGTTTCCCAAATGGAAATGTTCATGTAATATCTGCATTTTGTGTAAAATAAATAGACACTATTTTTGAAAGGTCCAGCCATTGTCAAAGTGCCCTCAAATCAGTTCCAGGATTGTGTATTATATTTGTCTCCCTTTCTGCAATGATGTTGTGGTCATTTGTTAACTTTGGCATGTTCTCGTGTTCATATGTGCTCCTGGGTTTGTTGTTATTGACTAATGTTTCTGAACCTTGGTGAATACGAGCCTGAACACACCTCAGCCCCGACTTTTCCATGCGTGCCCCCTGAGTACACATTCTTGCAGTATTGTTTCTTGTTGCCATGGCACTGACCCTCTGTGTCTTCTCACTCCTTCTAAAGTGTTTGTGTGTGTGTGTGTGTGAGTGTGTGTGTGTTCAGTCAGACAGGCAGCATGTTAACACTCACTTTGCATGATTCATTCTCACTCCCTCCTTCCCCTTTTCTACACTTTCTTCTTTTTATGCCCCTCTTTCCTTGTCTCTCACCACTCCTCTCCCCCTATCTCTCTCTATCACAGACACACACACACACACTTACCCCACATTGCTTGGACCACAAGGTCACAAGCAGTCATAATCCCTTCATAAGCAGTTATAATCCCTTCATAAATGCTCTTTTGTCCAAAGGCTCCTGATGTGCTTAATTTGCAGTGAGAGATGCCAATACAGGGAGGACAAATCAATAACGTTTAATCCATCTGATTCTAAACACACTGGGGAATTACTTCACACTCACACACAGTTTACCCCTCACCAGTAATACAACTGCAATCACTGAACTGAGATTCACATTAAACAAGACATGAACCTGTAATCAGGCCTTTATAATCACTGTTAACACAGAGTAAGTGGTCTTTTACTGTAAAATCACTCTTAGTCCTTTTGCATGAACATTTTACAACTGTACACTTAAAACCAAAATTGGTTTTGGTTTCCGTGGTAACAGTCCGTCCAGTTCCCATTCATCAGTCGTACCTATTTACCACCCAATGGCCTCGTCAATACAGTCAATACAGTCAATACAGAGCACTCTTGTGGAGAAACGAGGAGTGGTAAGTGTGTGTGACTGAGAAGGGTGTGACTGCTTTAAAAATTGCTACACTATGAAATTAGTTCTAAGGTTCATTTATATCGAGTGGCTCCTCACCCAATTTTGTATATATGTTTGTATGTATGTTTATTTGTGTATTACTATTTGATTCATGATGCTCAGAGAAATTCATTTAAAACATTATTTTGCTTTCTCTCTCTCCCCCCTTCTTGCTCTCCCACTCTCTTTCTTTCTGTCTCTTGTGATTCAAATTTTAGATTTGTTGCCATGAGCTGTGATTTATAGCTGTTGAGCATTGAGCAACAGACCTCTACAGTGATAAAAGTGGTCATGCAGTTTAGAGTTAAAGGACAGAATGTGAAAACAAACAACAAAGAAGATGAATAATAAAGCAGTACACAGACATGCTGTGTCTTGAACCATCGCAGGACAGACCCCTCCCACTTCTGCACTCTGGACATGCTCCTACCTGACATGTAAAGCATGTAGCTCTCACCACACCCCTCCCCTCAGAGAACACACCCCTCCCCTCAGACAACACACCCCTCCCCTCAGAGAACACACCCCTCCCCTCAGACAACACACCCCTCCCCTCAGAGAACACACCCCTCCCCTCAGACAACACACCCCTCCTCTCAGAGGACACACCCCTCCACTCAGAGACCACACCCCTCCCCTCAGAGAGGATGAGAGTCTGTAATGGGTTTGGGGCATTACCCTTACACCTTAATAAGGGCTGGGTTATTTTACACTGACGGGACTCCTATTTAAAAGCCTGAGCTAGTAATGTATGGAAGATGTTTCCTGTTCAGGCATCTACTGTAGTGGCAGCGGGGTTGTGGGGCTTTGCAGCAATTAGTTTTATACCTTATATATGAAGATGCTGCTGGTAATTCAAGAGACAGCTAATAAAAAGTAATAATAATAAGCGGTTTCTTAAATCCTGTCATGTCACCAAACACTAAATGACAGAAAAGAATAGATATATAAAGATTTGGATAAGCTGAATTGAACATGGCGGTCTGGGACTCACTGGTGAACATTGATCTCATTCTCCAGCCAGATTTATGTCTATTGCAGCATAGTGGTGGAAGGCGTTGACCTCTGCTGCCTCTGAGACAGAGGGACAGATAGCGAGAGAGTGAAAAGAGGTAAGAGTGTGGAAACGAATAAGAGACATGGGGCCTTTTCAGGAGAAGATTAAAGGAATGAGAGATTGGTGGAGGAGGGAGAAATGGAGGTGTAGGGGGAGGTGTAGGGCTGGTGTGGGTGTTCGCTGGCTTTGATTGAGGGCACACCCAGCCTGTAACGTACACTCATAGCCTGAAGGCTAAAGTTTCAACACACAGATAGAACAGCTCAGCACACCTGAGAAAGGAGGGGGGAGGGCGTTGGCAGAACACACAGAGAGAGTAAGATCAAGAAAAAAGAGAGAGATAAAAAGAAGCAGAGAGAGCGCTATAGATCGATGATAAGAGTAATCTTGTAAATGCACGAACCAAGAATCTTTGCGCCTTTGTGTGTGTGCAACCAAACCAAAAAACAGTACCAGATTTTATTAGAGTTTCTAAAGTAAGATGTCATGTAAATAAAATGAATATTTTAAATGATGGCAAATCATTGTCCTGTCATTTGTAGTTGAACTGCGTATCAGGCATTTCAGTGCATTGCAGCCCCCAGGTGAAGCAGCACTTTCACAGTTACACCGTGATCTCCAGCAGTCCTCAGCCCTCTGCTGAGACCCAAGGCGGTGGCCTTTCTAGTGCTGGGACGGGACTTTGGCTTGTCCACTGATCCCTGTCTCTTCTCCTCCTCTCCAGCATTCTCTTGGTCTCCGCATCTCGACACTCCACGTTGGCTCAGAGTGCAGTGTTATACTCGTAGGTGGCCATAATGCTCACACTGTTCTACCGCTTAAGTTGTGTGAAGACCTGAGTCTGACAAACTCTCTGCTTCAGGACTCACCAGGGATGGGGGAAGGTTAACATGAAACCGCATGTGTGTGTGTGTGAGCATGTGTGTTTAGTAGTAATCCTATCACCACTGATTTAATTGTTTTTGAACTGTTCGTTTCCATGCATATAATTAACAAGTATTGTTGTAGAACATGCAAGCACATTGTCCTAGCTACTAATAGAATGATTGCCTTGTTGCATTTATTTAATACCAATAACTAAATAACTGGGGTTCCAAGCCAAATGATTGAACAATTCAAACATCGTTACATAAAAGCCGGTGTTAATTCAGCTACGCAACTCTCTAGTAACATGTGAAACAGACGTTAGATACACACGGTTTACAGAGCCAACCGAGCGGTTCCTGCGCCACTTCCGTCTGACGCGCGAACCATTTGATGCTGCCGCAGCTTTTCCGTGAGACCCTTCTCGAGGACGTCGCCCTGCGGTGTACCTGATCTGCCAAATAGAATGATCAGAACCGACGGTATTAATACTGACTACTAGCATCAGTATGATTGCGGTTGTCCATTTTCAACCAACGTGTGTCTAAATCGATTTTTCTTTATCATGTAATCGATTTGTGAGTAAAGTGTCTAGCAAAACCAGCTGACTCAGGATATTCCTATACCACGCGGTAAACTGTAGCCTCTCTGTTGACTACCATTGGGGAATTAAATGTTTTTTTTTCTGTGATCACGAGTTAAACTTTTATATTGTGAAGAACTAAGGAATGAGCCTCACAAACGTATGTACCTTGTAGTTCCGACAGGTAAAGGCGCGCCCTTGGCAAGCTCGCGCACAGGTTGCGGGCGGGTGAAGGGCGCGAGAGGAGGGGCGTACAAGCCTCGTCGTAGATCTTTCGCGCAACCAAACGCCCCCGGATAGTCATATCTCAAGGCGCAGGTTTTGCGAACAAGTGATAACATACTTCAGGTGAAGAGAGAGAAGCGGACCTAACATAGACTGAGCCCATCATTGCAATGGCATTTTATCGGACTATTACCTTCTTGCTCTTCTGTTTAGTGGAATGCATGATTACTTCGGCTTTCAACCTGGACACGGAAAATGTCATAAGGAAAACCGGGGAGGCGGAGAGCTTGTTCGGGTTCTCACTTGCCATGCACCGACAACTAATCCCATCTGATAAAAGAATGTAAGCGCGCGTTTTATACTTTTGGATTGACACGGGTAACGTGGTGGTCTTGCAGCAAGTGTTTCTATGTACCGTTTTCGCTCTCCCTGAGTGACCTTACTCACACAACATCGCCACCGCAAGGCTGCACAGCAGCTGGAAGTAATTTTAGAGTTTTCAAACAACTGTTTAAGTTTTTTTATTCGGTTAAGACAAATTAAATAGGCAATATTCGAATTTTCCTTAAGATTAAATTACATTATACATGGCTTCCTTTGTTTAACGCCCATTCGGTTCATTCTCCTTTGGAATGGCCCGTGGGGAGGTTGTATATTACTGCACCTTACATCTGCGAGAGAACGGGATTAGGCTAAATAATCTCTTATTGACCTGAGACTTCGATGCGATCGTGTTGGAATGAAGCTTTGGGTTCAGTATTATTGTCGTCCTTTGTTATTAATTATAACCAGCGATTATGGGTTTGTAGAATTTGTTACATGAAGAAACAATTTCTTCAGACTAATATGCAAGTCGTACACCTTGCTATTAGCCATCCGTTTAAAATAGCTAAGGAAAAAAAAAAACAGCCGTTAGATTACTGTCTCTTTACGCATGGTTATATCCTGGTTATATCCTATATTCCATAACACATGGCACTAACTACATTATATCACCCTGTACTGATACGGCAGTTTTTTTGCTCGGTCTCTCTGAATGAGTCTGAACAACCGGGCCCGCCCTGATAAACGCACGTGCGTCTTCAAACAGCCATGTAGTTGTGTAATCGAGAGCGAATCAAAGTTCTGAAGTATTTATATAATGATGTTATTTTATTTCTGAAGAGATATCACTGCAGGCCGTTTTTTTGTTATGTCTCTCAAAACTATGGTAACCTGAAGAGTCCTTCTGAGGCACTAGCACCAGAGGTCAGGGAAAGGAATGTGTGAGACACGCAGTGATTCATTCCCAAAGCCTACTTAACTGCCACTGTTTCTGTACGGATGGGCAACAGGATAGAGAGAGTGCCAGGGCCGACCTCCTGTTTTTCCGACAGAGAGAGAGAGAGAGGGAGGGATGGGGGAGGGGGAGGAGGGAGGGAATGCCTGAAAAATAGAGGAGACTTGTGATGTATTTTTTGAACTGTTCTTTTTGCAGTTTTTTTCTGTGTTTTTTGAGAGCAGTTTTTTGTGTCTGTGCATGTCATTGTCGGAGTTTTGCTGCTTGCTGTAAAAGGCTACCGTGAGAGTTGCTAATTGACTTTTAACATTATGGTTGGACTATTTCTTGTGTTGACAGGTAGGTGTACATGTGTGTGCACGAGTGTGAGTGTATCACTGTCTATATCTGCTTGTGCAGTGCACGGGCAAGACTGATTTTGACAAATATGGACCTTACAGGTGTGTGTGTGTGTGTGTAATTCATATTGCTGCAGGGCAAGGCAGTGTGAGATGTGTGTGTGTGTGTGTGTGGGGGGGGGGGGGGGGTTAGCATTTGCATTCCTTATCCTGTCATAGCTAGTAAGGGAAACGGATTGAATGTCAGTTTAAATGAGATTCTGCATCTGATTGTAAGCATATTTAGGAGACTGTGAGTTAGTATGACAACTGTAATGTATACATTCAGTTTGTATGTGTCTGTGTGTCTATTGAGCCAATACATTTTAAGTAATGTGGAATTAAAGCCCAACAACTGTATGCACACACACACACACACACACAAGGATTCAGGATTACTCACATTGATTTTCAGCACTCTTCTTTCCTAGATGCTCACATGGTGATGGTCAGTAATAATGGGCATGAGATGGCAGCACATTACATTTACATTTTTACATTTACGGCATTTAGCAGACGCTCTTATCCAGAGCGACTTACAAAAGTACTATGTGTTCAGTCAGAATATGCATCTCTATCTAGTATAAACAGGTTTAAGTCCAAACTACTTGAGGTCAAGCACTGCCATAAACCGTTGCTAGTGCTGATGCCTAGAAAGATGACAACAAAATATAAGATTAGACACAGTGCAATACCTAGCAAGACTGAAATACCTACAAGACTACATGCAGTATAGTGCAATACTATAGTGTTCCTAAAGATAAAGTGCAATTACGCTTTATACCAATGCTTCAGTTGATTAGTGCTTATAAGTGCTTTACAAAGAGATGGGTCTTCAGTCTGCGTTTGAAAACCGCGAGAGAGTTCGCTGTTCGGACAGCCAGTGGAAGTTCGTTCCACCATCTGGGTGCCAGGACAGAGAAGCATCTTGTTGCGTGTCTTCCTTGAATCTTGAGGGATGGCGGGTCAAGCCGAGCCGTACTTGAAGCCTTGAAGGGCTCGAGGTGCGGATCGACTTTTGACCATTGCCATAAGGTATGGAGGAGCTGGTCCATTTTTGGCTTTGTAGGCAAGCATCAGAATTTTAAACTGAATGCGAGCAGTCACAGGAAGCCAGTGAAGGGAGCGCAGCAGTGGAGTGACATGAGTGAACTTGGGTAGATTGAAGACAAGCCTTGCTGCTGCATTCTGGATCAGTTGCAAGGGCCTGATGGCCTGCAGTGGAAGACCAGCCAGGAGCGAGTTGCAGTAGTCGAGCCTTGAAATGACAAGAGACTGGACAAGCACCTGGGAGGCCTCCTGAGAAAGGAAGGGTCGGATACGTCGGATGTTGTAGAGAAAATATCTGCATGACCGAGTCAGGTTCGTAATATGGGCAGAGAACGACAACTGGTCATCCAGAGTCACCCCAAGGTTTCTTGCATCTTTAGACGGAACAATCAAAGAGTTCTCGAATGAGATGGCAAGATCCTGCTGAGGACCTGTAGCTCCAGGGATGAACAGCAGCTCAGTCTTGCTGGGATTGAGCTTTAGATGATGAGCTGTCATCCATGAAGAGATGTCAGTCAGACATGCAGAGATACGACTGCAAACCTGAGTATCAGATGGTGGGAAGGAAAGCATTAGTTGAGTGTCATCAGCATAGCAGTGGTACGAGGCAGTGTGGCACATGGCAGTGTTATTACTGCTCCATTACATGTGCCATTGTGGTTCAGTTATTTCCCCTTTTCCTTTGTTTACACACTGCATGTGGTGTAAACTGATGCACCCAAAGTGTTTTCATCTTTGTCTACGTCCAGCATAACCTGAGCCTTGTGAGCAGACGTTTGGCCCTGAGGTCTTTCACTGCTGACTGACAGCGACTTGGGCTCAAGCATTTGTTTAATGTTTGCCCTGTGAACTGTGGTAACCTGCATTCCCAACCCAGCAGCCAGCACTAGAAAAAAAAGACAAGGCAAAAGTTGACTGTGAAGAACACCGAGGCTATAAATCAGGATCAAAACCTGGAGCTTTCCAGACAGCAGAGTCATGAAACCTGGCTGAGGACAGATTTTGGCATCCATAATTGATTGGTTTTGACTTGCCTGTGCCCTGGCCAGTGTTGGCAGAGATTGTAAGTCGATTACTTTGGCCAGGTGCTTGGAATAATGGGAACTGTTAGGAATGTTTTTCACTGTCGATCCAGTTATATCAACAGCAAGAAGAAATGTAGCTTTTGTTGCTAATGGGTTTGGATTGAGCATAGCACTATTTTCACCAATTCTTCACATAAAAGGTTCTGTTAGACAAGTTTTTGTTGAAGTTTTTTAGGTTGAAGATAGTTGTACACGCTCATTGTGGCTGACCTAAGGTAGGCAAAAATATCAAATCCATTACAAATGGTCTGCATTCAAAAGGTAAAAATGGCTCTTTTTGTTAATATTTTTTTCTTTTGTTCTTGAGTAAGAACGTACCTATCCGGTGACTACAGAGTGTTGTGTTTGTGTGCGTGTACATATATAGAATACACAGTGGTATTTCCTCCACACGTGCACAAACAATAATAAACAATAATCATAATCTGTGTTATGATCACAACAGAAGCACAATGCAAAAATAACACACCCACAGGACTCCTGACTACACACTATAATCCGGACTATATGTATATGTGTGTGTGTGTACATATACAGTATATATACATATACACTGCTCAAAAAATAAAGGGAACACTTAAACAACACAATGTAACTCCAAGTCAATGGAACAGACAACAGGTAGAAATGAGAGGCAATTAGCAAGACACCCCCTATAAAGGAGTGGTTCTGCAGATGGTGACCACAGACGTGTTCTCAGTTCTCTACCATAGAGGTAGCACGAGGCGGTGTCTACAACCCACAGAATTTGCTCAGGTAGTGCATCCAGGATGGCACATCAATGCGAGCTGAGGCAAGAAGGTTTGCTGTGTCTGTCAGCACAGTGTCCAGAGCATGGAGCATATACCAGGATACCAGGAGACAAGCCAGTACACCAGGAGACATGGAGAGGGCCGTAGGAGAGCAACACTAATATCCATGTTTCTGCTCAAACTGTCAGAAACAGACTCAATGAGGGTGGTATGAGGGCCCGACATCCACAAGTGGGGCATTGTGCTTACAGCCCAACACTGTGCAGGGTGAATGGCATTTGCCAGAGAACACCAAGATTGGTAGATTCGCCATTGGTGCCCTGTGCTCTTCACGGATGAGAGCAGGTTCACACTGAGCACATGTGACAGACGTGACAGAGTCTGGAGACGCCATGGAGAATGTTCTGCTGTCTGCAACATCCTGTAAGCATGACTGGTTTGGCAGTGGGTCAGTAATGGTGTGGGGAGGTATTTCTTTGAGGGCCGCACAGACATCCATGTGCTAACTGCCATTAGGTACGGGGATGAGATCCTCAGACCCATTGTGAGACCATATGCTGGTGCAGAGGGCCCTGGATTCCTTCTGATGACAGTGCTAGGCCACCTGTGGCTGAAGTGTATCAGCAGTTCCTGCATTGATACAGGTATTGATGCTTTGGACTGGCCTGCTCGTTCCCCAGACCTGAATCCAATCGAGCACATCTGGGACATCATGTCCCGTTCCATCCACCAACGCGACGTTGCACCACAGACTGTCCAGGAGTTGACTGACGCTTTAATCCAGGTCTGGGAGGAGATTCCTCAGGAGAACCTCCGCCACCTCATCAGGAGCATGCCCAGGTGTTGTAGGGAGGTCATACAGGCACGTGGAGGCCACACACACTACTGAGCCTCATTTTAACTTGTCTTGAGGATTTTTCCACTGAAGTTGGATCAGCCTGTCATTTGATTTTGAGTATTGATTCCAAATCCAGACCTCCTTGGGATCATTTTGATTTACATAATTTTTATTTGTTACATATTCCACTATGTAAAATATTTTCAACTGGAATATTTTATTAATTGAAATCTAGGATGAGATATTTTAGTGTTCCCTTTATATATATGTTCCCTATATATATATATATATGGTGCAGAGGGGCCAGTGAGTGAGGAAATGGGCTTCCCTTCCTTCCTCTGATTCTCTTAACTTCCTGTTCATGGGTGCCTCTGTATCAATACGTGAATCACTGACTAATTGAGAATCTTCAAATTATTACTTCTCCGTTGATGTGGAGATAATGTGCAGATCCTCTGGACAGTTGCTTCTTTAATAACGCACATATCTGGCTGTCTCACTAGCTAAGCATTCCCCAGAAAACACAAGCATTCAGAGATTGGCTTTGGAATGTGTGGAATGGAAGGGGTTGTCATGCCAAATGAGTCTGGATTGGGAAGAACTTTCCCATCTCTTCAGCAGAGGCAAACAGGAAATGGGATACACACCCAATGTATGGAATTCTCAATGACTGCTGGGGGATTCATGTTAATGTTAACATTAATATTGCTTGATCAAATGATTACATGTTTGGGATTAGTGACATTTCACCCAGGTAATAGGGAGAAGTCATTTTTCAGGATTTTCAGTAATTTAATTTTAGTAGTTTCAGCAGGGTCATTATCAACCGATGCTTCCATCACATACACTTTTCAATGGTCAGGATTAGTGATTGTATTGCCATTTCAAAACCTAGAACATTTCTAAATGCTGCTACAGCTATAAAACAATGGCACATCTGTTAATACAGTGGCTGCATGTGCTGTCTTGGAATGTCAACTGTAATCCGTGTCTCTACTTGATGGAGTAAGACCAACAGAATCCTCTGATTTACTTGACAAATTCACAGGGCTAGAACAGTAGCTTGTAAGAGGACACTGCAGCTGTTTAACTGAATGGCATTTAATCGGATACTTAATTATTAATGTTTTGTAACGATCGGAGAGGCCAGAGTAGACGCATGTGCAGGAGATTGTTTAAGTGGCAAACGTGAGCAAAACGGACAGCTGACCAGGGATACAACTACAAACTAACTCAAAAGTAACACACCCACAGTTAGTTGATTAACTAAATACATGGAGCAAGACACTAACGGGATACCGGGACACGGGATTCGCAAAGGGAAAAAACAGGAGCAACGAACATACCAATTTACAAACACGATGCAACCAGAAATGATGACCGACAAGGGAGACTAGACACAACGAGGAATAAATACATTGAAATGCCAGGGAGTTTAACAAGACACAGGTGGGAACACGGTACAGGGGCGTGACAGACAATGGGGAAACCATAGAAACAAGGCGGGACTAGGGTAACTGACACAAGACAGGGGCGGAGCTATACGTGACATGTTTAAATGGAGACTTACTAAGAGGTCATAATCCAGGGCAGATAATGAATGCTTCAAAAAATTCAGATTTATTTCAGTTATACATTTAAAGATCTGAACTAAACGCAGACTAATGGCTTTAGAAGAATGAAGGAAACATTGAAGTGTGTGTCAGTGTGCCAGTTTTGCCCTTTATGCCTCGACTACAGGTCAGCAGATTCCCCACGGCCCTATGAATTCATCACTGTCATCCTCAGTAAGATAGTATTTCCATTGTTCCTGGCATCCTTGTTCAAGGCCTCCAGTTAGGTAATATTAGCATGCTAACAGCTATCAGTGTGTGTGTAAGTTTGCAAGTATGTGTGTGTGTGTATATGTGTGTGTATCTCTCTGTCTGTCTAAGCCTTGAAGCTTTTGAAAGGAATGAAGCACATCTGGACCTATAAGTCATCTGGAGTCAGGCAGTAACGTGAACCAACCGCTCACCCTCAGCAGAGCCAGTGCTGCTCAGATGCTAGCCCTCAGATGCTAGCCCTCAGATGCTAGCCTTGTAGAGGTTGCTGTAGCCCTGGCCTGCACTGCAGCTCTGCTGCCAGGTTCTGTGTGGTGGAGCAATGGGAAACATGCTCGCTGGCAGATGTGAATTACTCAATTCAAACATTTCAAAATGTTTATAGGCTTAAGACTTATAGGCTTTGGGGTTGCCTCAGCTAACTGTGAACTTTCAATTTAGAGATTCTCTGGGTAGTGTTGCCCAATTTTGCAATTTTATATTACCATAAATTCATTGTCAGGTGTTATTAACCAAACCATATGCTGCTCAACCTATTCAAATACTCTTAATTTCAATTTTGGTTACTGGGTCATCAATGTTCCAAATCCAAGCTAACTAGATAACAGATCTAGTAATTGCTGGATGATTAAGAGCACCATTTCGACAGCTGGAGTGTTAATGATTACAATTCAGTTTGAGGCTTCAGGGGAGGTACGGGACCCAGCCTGTGAAGTACCAGCATTTCCTGTGTCAACCAATCAGCCATCAGGTGCAAGATGGCTGAAGATCTTATCCATTGTGCAGATCTGGAGCGAGGAGGTGAAAAGGCCATGTCTTCGTCTTGCCCCTGGGTGTTCTGGGTAAAGTGAGCGCTTTTGTATGTCGAGGACTATGAAAACTGGTCCTCACAGCTCACTGTGTGAACAGCCAAGGTCTGCACGACTGGCAGTTTGCTGCATCACTTTCAGCCTGTTTAGACTCCAGCCTGTCCCAGCTCAGAACTGTTTAGCTGTTATTGAAGAAGAGCACAACCAGGCGTGGCCATCCAGGTCCGCAATCACATTACTCTCCCTCTTCTGTCTTCCACGTTGGGTACAAGGCTTCTCAGGGCTTCTCAGGGCTTCTTCCCTGGCTTCCTCAGTACCGATGTCTGACGTTCGCTGTACAGCTCACACTTCGTCGTAAGGCAGGCAAATGTCCAGGAATCGAATGTCGAGCAGCCTAGACTCTCCCGCCCTCACTCTCCCTGTCTTTCTCTTGTTCCGTGTTCTCTCCTTTTCCTTCTCTCCATCCAAGAAACAAATGAACAAGATCCCCTGCTGGTTTAATTTCTGCCCATGCTCTAAAGTGTTTTCTTCCTCTCCTCCATATAAACACATGCTACACGCCATTTATTTAGTGTTCATTTCTGAATTAATAATCTGCATTGACCACACAGTCTAATGTATTAGGCATCTTGTGATTCTGCATTCTCTGTTAAACTCGTTAAACGCAACTGCTGAACGACGGATGTTTCCATTTGCCTGGACGCAGAGAATATGCGGATAAATGATCTCAAACACTTTTTTTTTCTTTAGCAAATCACACGGACATCGATGCACAAAAGCAGGTGCAGAGATGTTACGAGACAATGTAAGCGACTGGGACCATTGTTTTCTGAAGCTGCATGATTGGTTCATTCATAGTTTTGTGAGTCAGGCCGATCCTGTGTAGAATGAGCTTCACCGTCACACTCCTCATGTTAAGGCTCTTGCACAGCGCAGTGTGTCTTCAGGATTATGGGTGATTGATGGGTGCTGTCATCAGTGACCTCAGGCGACAGGAAACAGGCCTGCCTTAAGTCCTCCAACAAAGAGTACGCTTGTTCACTTCTTGTCTTTCCTTCTTTATGTCTCACTCTTACAAGTCAATTTGTTTATTGTAGCATCAATTTATTTGGCTTGGAACTAATTCTAAAGTATTCTAAGTGATTGTTGAAATGGCATAAACACGTATAGAAATAGCCGCTTCTGTAAACAGGAAATTCAGTAAATTAATAAATGTATGTGTTGACACATAATGATGAAGCAGGTCATCTTGTTTAAAGAATGCACAGAGGCAGGGTTCCTTATTTTATAAAAGAAACTAAAGGCGTACTGAGATTCAGTACTGCTTGATGTCCAGACACTGACACTGACTGTCAGTATTGACTGTTCGCGACTCTCCACCACACTCGTGAGCACTCATCCTTAACAGTAGAGCAATTTGCTGAGGCAAATCAACTTCTCATTCTGTTTGAAATCTCTGGCCTTGTAGCAGCACAACAAGGCTACCAGCATCTCACATGGTGGTATATTTATTATTCCACTTGGGAGTTCTGATGTAGCCAAAAATGAATTTTTGGAATGATTGATTTAATAAGATTCTCTGAATGGGCTGACCACACCCTTTGGTTTCTACAAATTCCAGTGAATTTTTAGTTATTCATGGAGTGGAGTAAGTAATGGATATGCATAACCTTTTACCCAGAATTCATTAGCAGGCTCACAGCAAAGCCCTCTGGGAGAGTGTGATGTGAAAGAGATTTAACAGGACTCTAAGCTGTTGATCAGATGTCAGTTTTAACTTGGGTCGTGCAGAGAGGAAGATGAAGATTTGAAGAACCAAAGCTGACCTCAGTTCAGCAGAGCTCGGCAAGGCAGGAGATAACAGCATAGAAAGGGTAGAGGGAATTTTTCAGTAATGATCAAAGAGGAAGGTCTTGCACACACCACATGTAGGAGGGCAAATGGTTCACAACCCCTAAGCCTCTCTTTGAATGCTCTCAGACACCCTTAGAAAAATATGATGATGGAAACAGCAACTCACTGATCCCTAAACTGAGATTCAGTAATCATTCGTATTTCTTATTTTAAATGGTCTAAAACCCTTGAAGTCAGGTGATACTGTAAGTTCAGAAAGAATGCGTCACTGGGAGCCCTGATAATGCAACCCGAACAGAAGCAAGTGCCAAGTATGTTTCTACCGATACAAAGAGATGCTTGTCTCACTCCCTGGCACACACATCAGCCTTTCTTCACTGTGTATTTTGGAAAATATGACTCCCAATTTTTTGTGTCTTCATTCCCAGCTGAAGGGAGAGGCCCGGCGTGTGTACTGCAGGGGAAATGATACGGCACAAATAAGGGCGTTTTGTGCGGACAAGACAGAGCTTAGGCTGACCTGAAAAGAGCTGACCTGGCTTCACTGCAGCTGTTTCAGCGTGAACACCTCTGCTCCTGTCACTGATAAGACATGACCTACAGCTACATTTATTACCCAAATATCCAGGGCTGATGACCTTTGACCTGTTGCAACATAATGGGTGAAGAGATGTGAAGAGACTTCGGGCTTGAAATAAACAGTCTGCTTTGCTTCAATTGGGTGCAAAAACTATAACCCATATATGCACAGTATGCAAACTGGGATATAGAAGCAGCAGCTTCCATATAAACCCAGTCCATATCCATGCTCTGAGCTAGAAGTCTCACATCAGACCGCAATGAAATGAAGACGTGCCTCATTCACGCAAAACCCACATCATCACATTGGCTTGACCTCCTGTGCCGGTGTTAGTGTTTTCTCTGTTTTATCATGTTGATAGTCCGTATTCTTAATTGTTAAGGCTTCACCAATTAGTTGACGTTCCGACACAATACTCAACCAACACAACATTCAAATCGGTGTTTTGAGAGCACAGCATTAGTTAAATGTTTAACTGATTTTATTCATAAAATTACCACTTCTGTAATTGTACTTCCTTGAATGTACATAACAGTGTTTATGTAAATGTTTGATTTCTGACAGGTTTTTATTCATGGTGTTTAGAAATGATGATCCATATGACTCTGAATATTTCAACATGCTGAACCTGGCTTGTATTTAGTGTCCTTTAATGTGCTCTACCAAATGTGTCTACCAAATTATTTTTTCTGGATTTGCAATTCTTTTACAATAGTTCTGAATTACTTTAAACAGCTTCACTATGATTGCACTCTCTTAGTGTGCCAGTGAACGTCAACAATGCCCATGTACAGAGACGCTTCTAAAACTAGTCTTCAAGCCGTCATGTTTTTTTGTCTAGTGCTTTGATGCTGCCCTGAACTCTCTTAACCGCTGCATTGTGGGTAATGTAGTATCATCCACAGTCAGAGCCCTTTTTGTTTATGCCCACAAAGGGTACTTGTGTAGCTAACTCTAAAGTGTTTGGATGAACGTTATTGCCATAGCAGCCAATCCAGAAGAAGAAAAGGGCCTTTCAGTCAGACATTCGGGCAGAAACCAGAGCTATGCCCTCTGTCTAGTCTGCGTCCGCGGGCAAAACTCTGTCCCACCACTCAACTCCTACTAAGCTAAAAGTGCGTCTCTGTCGTGCCGCCGCTGAGACCCGCGTGGGCCCAGGGCTGAATGCTG
Source organism: Brachyhypopomus occidentalis (assembly GCA_020368025.1). Lineage (NCBI taxonomy): Eukaryota > Metazoa > Chordata > Actinopteri > Gymnotiformes > Hypopomidae > Brachyhypopomus > Brachyhypopomus occidentalis. The sequence goes on from JAGXOD010001376.1 coordinate 2,580,847, forward strand.
GGTGGCAGACTGCAGCTGGAGAGTCCCAGCCCCGGCGGCCATGTTGCGAGAACGCGGGGACGTCTTTGGCTGGCATGACCAAACGCCCGCGGTTGGCGTCGTGCTCGGTGGCGCGTGTCCTCTTCCCGACCTGAGCTCACCGCCGTCTTCGATGCTGGAGATGCACGGTCGCTCTTGTACAGGCCTGTCTTAAAGTCTTAAAGGCCCACAAGAACAGGGCCACATGGATAGGGATCCTGTCACCAAGACAGTAAACTGCACTCTGTGACATCATCCTTCTCAGTCATTCAGTGTCACCATTATGTTTTTCGGGCTCTGGCTGAGATATAAGATAACGTGCTGGTGTGACCCGGCGGTCTGAATAAGTGTTCTTTTGTTGTGTAGTGGTCGTTAATAGACGCGTGATCATTTGGATGGAGAGCATTAACTGGATCACGACCTTCTGTTGAACTTAGGTTGCTGGTTGGGGCCCCCCAGGCTAAGAAGCTGTCCAAGCAGCAGTCTCAGGTCACGGGCGGCCTGTACAGCTGCGACGTCACCTCCCCCAGCGCCACCTGCCAGAGAGTCAACTTCGATAACGACGGTAAGCGATCAGCGAGCGCCTACACACTCTGTCTCTGTCATCGCGCACATGCATGCTTGACATACAGCCCTTGTGACTGGCTGCATTTGGCCTTTCTGTTGTGTGTGTTCGGCTGCGCAGAGAACGTGAACTCTGAGAGCAAGAGTAACCAGTGGATGGGAGTCACAGTGCAGAGCCAGGGGCCTGGCGGGAAAATAGTGGTCAGTGTAGAGTGAGAGAGTGTGAATGAGAGTGTGTGAAAGAGAGTGTGTGTGAATGTGAGTATGTGTTAGCATGTATGTATGAGTTTGTGTGTGTATGAGCGTGTATGTGTGAGATGATGAGTGTGTGCATGTGTGGGAGTGTGTGTGTGTGTGTGTGTGTGTGTGAGTGTACCTGCCTCATCCTTTCATGCTGATGAGTGAGTCTCTGCTGGCGTGTGTGTATTGCAGACGTGCGCCCACCGCTACCAGAGGCGGCTGTTCGTCAAGTCTCCTCAGGAGTCGCGAGACATCACGGGCCGCTGTTACGTGCTGAGCCAGGACCTGAGCATCGATGAGAACACGGGCGACGAGGGCGGCGACTGGAAGTTCTGCGAAGGTCGGACCAGGGGCCACGAACGCTTCGGCTCCTGCCAACAGGGCCTGTCTGTCACCTTCACCAAGGACTACCACTACCTGGTGTTTGGGGCACCTGGGGCCTTCAACTGGAAAGGTAGAGTGGGAGTGGAGAAAAGTGGAGAGGGGAGGAGAGGGGAGGGGAAGAGTAGGGGAGGAGTGGAGAGGACAGGGGAGGAGAGGAGAGGGGAGGGGAGTTTAGGCTGGTAGGGGAAAGAGGCTGGACTGTTATTTTGTGTGATGTTTCAGTAGAATAGTCAGTAGTCTGTGAATAATGGTGAGTGCATTTTAAAAATGTTATGGAATTTCAGGTTATGCCAGTCAAGGCAGGACATTAAATCTTTTTTTGTTTCTATATTTTATTCTTTTGTTATTTCCTTGCCTGAACATCCATCTATCCATCCATCCATCTCATCTGCTGACTCCCATGGTCCTTTGCGGTGGAACCATGCTTCAGGTGTAGTGCGACTGGAGCAGAAAAACAACACTCTGTTGGAGCTGGGTTTCTATGACGATGGGCCATATGAGGTCACGTACAAAACCGCAGAAGGACTGGACGACGTCACCGTCCCAGCCAACAGCTATTTAGGTGCGGCTCGCGGTCATCACATCAACATTACGTCCATATTCACCAGTTCTTGATCTTGCCCACCAAAAACAAACAAATAAACAAAAACACAGCCTAGAATCATCTGAAGGTCTTTGATGAAGATGTTCTCTGTGTGGTTTAGTGTGTGAGTGTGACATAAGCTATGGGTTTAGCATGAGGAGGCTTGGATCTACTGTCTGCTGATAACCACTCTCCTTTTTGAGTCATCTATTGACCAGTGTTTACATGGATGTATATGTGTGTGATTCTAGGTGTTCTGTTCATGACTAGTGTGTCAAGCAGCAACCCCGATCAGTTGCTATATAAGTCGTATCCTACTCAGGTTGACGTTGCCACGGAGAATGATGTGGCAGCCAATAGCTACTTAGGTTTGTGGGACATTCTGGATGATTACACCATTCATTCCAGCCACATCCCACATCGCCATAAGAAACGCATGTAGACTTTATGTAGACGTGTTATGAACAGTTCCTATGTTCATGTGTTTTTGCAAGTCATTGTCTGTATTGCTGGCAGTTCTTTTTATTTCACCCATGCTTGGTCTTTGTCTGTGTGTATGTGTGTCTGTGTGTATGTGTGTGTGTTTTTTGCATGTGTTCATAAAGACGTGCATTGGTCAATCATTTAAAATAATGGCATGTGCATGAATGCCTCATTATGTTTCTCTGAAAATGTGCTAATCCTGAATGATACATAGCTCAAAGCAGTAGTTAGAGGGTAAATGCTAACATCGATAGTCATGAATTCAAGCTATCAGCTAATTGAGTGATTATGGAAATGAAGTCATTCTCACTGATCTGGTTGGCTCTCATTCAGCATTAGCATTTTTGTTCATGCTAGCAGTTGACACACCTCACATAGCGTCTGACCCGCCGTGGTTCTTCTCAGGGTTCTCTCTGGACTCTGGCAAATTTCTAACTAAGAAGGACCAACTGACAGTGGTCGCTGGAGCTCCTCGGGCCAATCACAGTGGATCAGTGGTTCTGCTCAAGAAAGAGTCCGAAACGTCAGGGCACCTGGTCACTGAGTACATCCTGGAAGGCGAAGGTCTGGCCTCCTCCTTTGGCTACGACCTTGCAGTGCTCGATATAAACGGAGATGGGTAAGACCAGTTTTTAACCTCTTATGAGCGGATCCAATGGGGCCCTAAAACTACCATATAACTGATTATGACTGATTTGTAAATCCCAAAGCAAAGATGGAACCTCTCCCTGCTGTCTGCTCTTTCCCCTTGAGTGAACTCATTCCTGCTTCCTGTCCGTCTTCCGCAGGTGGCAGGATCTTGTAGTCGGAGCCCCACAGTTCTTCATGAAGGATTCAGACATCGGCGGGGCGGTCTACGTCTACATTAATCAAAACGGAGACTGGAGCAAAGCCAGGCGCACTCGGATCGATGGCGCCAAGGACTCCATGTTTGGGCTGGCTGTGGAAAACCTTGGCGATATCAACCTGGATGGATTTAATGGTCTGGGATTTTGGGATTTCGCTGACACTGGTTTAGTGAGGCATTGGGTACAGTGTAAGCCTAGTCTTGAATCCAGGTTAGCCAATTGACACTGTCCTATTGACACTGTATGCGCAGTGTCCACTTTACACACCTGCCCTATGCCAGCGTGGACTCTTTCGCCCTGAAATATCCAGCCAATGCAACTGGAGAATGGCTAAAGCCAGTTGTTTATGGCAGCTGCCAGGCTGTTGACTTTAAAATTTACACTTTAAAAGGTGTTTCAAATACACAAGAAATCCAAGACAAGGCTTACCCTGTGCCCGAAAAAGTGTTCTGGTGTGATAGTGTGATAATTCACAGTGGGAAACGAAACGTAGGAAACTGTACAAATCACAGCATTATCGTTATGCAGTTGAGAATTTCTGAGTCGTCAGTAGTCATAGCAGTGATACCGACGTTTTAACGATGCTAATGCGGCAGCAATGACGCGGGGCGGTACGTGTCTGCGAGTACATGGCATCTGCTCTGTTGCAGACGTGGCAGTGGGCGCCCCGTACGAAGACGATGGAGAAGGCAGCGTCTACATCTACCACGGCTCAGCTGCTGGGCTCAAACTGGACCCCGCCCAGGTCTGCCGCCCCTCCTTAAGCCCGCACTAACCTTGTTTCCATTCACATCCAAAACTTAAGAGTCTGCTGCAGTACATATCTGTAGTCTGATTTGTTTGTGCAGTACTTACAAAAACGTATTGCGAAAAGTATTAATGACAATGTAACATCTCATTCTTCATAAGCATCTTTAGCAGAATGAGTGCTGACTGTGCCCGTCTGTCTCTGTATTTACTCACGTTTGCTTTTCCTTCTGTCCACGGCAGGTGCTGAAAGGAATAGATCAGAACATTAAGATGTTTGGGTACTCTTTAGCGGGCAACATGGATTTAGACAACAACCAGTATCCAGACCTGGCCATCGGATCTTTGTCCGACACCGTGGCTGTGTACAGGTGAGATCATGCTGTCCCATCGTGGAGGTCCACTCTTCAGGATTAGGGCACATATGCATATGTTGGAAATGTGTAACATCTTATAGTCTCAGCGTATTGCTACTCTGTAATACTTAATATACTTAATTCCTTTAGCAAAGGAGTGGTCTCAGAGTCAGTGTCAGGTGGGGTTTGTGGTAGTGGCCAGATGCCTCCATCTGAGTTCTCCACCTGCTGGGCCTACATCTCTTTCATTTCCTGTGTTGCAGGTCCAGGCCTGTAATCAACATAGAAAAGATCATCACTACCACGCCGAAGGAGTTGGACCTCACCATGAAGAACTGCGGAGACCGCATATGGTGGGCGTGGCCTGTTTAACATCCGTTTTTTGGTGTTCCGTCGTGTTTGTCTGCTGACGTGTAACCATGGCGACGTGTCTTTTCTAGCCTTCAGGTCAAGGCCTGTTTCAAATTCACAGCCAAGAACTACAGTCCCTCCGTTAGTAAGTACACGCGTCCTCGTAGCCAGTCTACAGAGCCACTTGATTGGCCAGGCTAACTGTCCACAAAGATCAGCACACCTATCGCTTCTCTGCCATTTGGAAATAGAAATGTACTGTCAAACCCGCACTGTCTGAATTCAGAACTAAAAGCACTTCTATTTGTTAATTCTATTATATTTGTTCATTCTGTTCCATTTGCTCATTCTTTTTGATTGGACGGGTCTTTCTCTCACCTCCACCCTTCTGTCCTTCAGGGATATCGTACTCCATCCAGGTGGAGTCGAAGCGGCGGACGCAGGGTCTGCCCTCCCGGCTGTGCTTCAGCCCGTGCTCCTCCGGGGACTCGGACTACGAGAGCAAGGGAGTCCTGGACCTGAAGAAGCAGAATGAGCAGAGCTGCGTCACCAAGGACCTCAAACTGCAGGTAGGTACCACACCTGGTGCCCTGACCCGCCCTATAACACCCTCCTCCAATAGGATCACTGGATAACTGTTACGTCCAGTCGAGCTGTTGGACGTTCAAGACACACAAAACCACTGTGTCTTGAAGTGAGTGTTGAACTACCCCAGCAGAACGGCGTTTGCTGTTTACGCCCCTCTAACACAGCACATACAGCTAATCACTTACGATTACTTTATATTCACGTTAATTCAACTGGCTGATGCACTCTCAGAAATTTAACATACCACAAATTTGTACATCAGCGATGCGCTCTGTGCTGCCACCTGGAGGGATGTTTTTCATCCCATTTCACATAAAAAAAAAATAATCCAAGGACTATAAAGATTTACATAGTAAAAGACCACATTCCATTGAAAACACATTTATAATTAATATTAATTATGCTTAAGTCGTATTAAATAGTTTATAATCATATTTTTTTTCAATTTCCCTTATGAAGGACAACATAAAAGATAAGTTAAGAGGCATCCCCATAGAGGTGTCTGTGGAGATCCTGAACCAATCGGGACGAAACAAGAGACAAAGCTCCCTCGGTGACCTCTTCCCCATACTTGCCTCCAGCCAACCAGCGCTTTCTGAGGTAACCAGAGGCTCCTCCTCCTACAGTATTCCGAACATGCCATATGCTTCCATGCAGTCAGGGCAGTCGACGAGTTTCACGTTTATCCCCAGGTGAACTTTCTGAAGGAGGGCTGTGGCGCGGACCACGTGTGCCAGAGTAATATGAAACTGCAGTACACGTTCTACTCCTGCGAGAACAATAAAAACGTTTTCCACCCTCTGCCAATGTGAGTGTGCGTAGATGAGCGTCTCTGCTGTTTCATGGGGCCCCACCCCCACCTGCTCCAACTCACCTTACATCACCATGACAGCCCACTGTATGCCAGCACCCCCACCCAAGGACTCTTACATAACACAGCACATCTGTAATTACTAAACCACCACACTCTGTTATGGATTTTATTTATTTAATGCCCATTATGAGGATTAAAGTGTTTGTAAATTATGAGCAATATCCTATTATGATAGGTTTGGTATTTGTATTTGTACACAGCCATACCTTTTAACTTTAACTTAACTTTTAACTTGTAACCCTTAATTAATAATAATTATAATTAATAATTAATTAATTAATAATAATTTGTACCTTAACAGAAAGGACTGGTCCCCCAGGAAAATAGGCCTTTGAGAACATAGTTCATGTTTCAGTCTGAAAGAGCACAGCATAAACTAAACAGTGTTTTTAGACTAGTATTGGAGGGTCATACATTTTTTAGGTCCTGGACTAGATTTAATCAGTATTTGGAAAACTGCCTCATGGACTTCCTGAGTAAAAGGTCTCTGTTTTATCAGGCAAGATGGAGTTCCGGTCATTTCACTTGGTGACCAGAAGGAAATTGCACTGGAGGTCACAGTGACCAATCAGAATGGAGATGATGCATACGAGGCGGTACTTATTGCAAACTTCCCCGACTCCCTCTCATACTCTGCCTTCCGCCCCAAGAACAATGTGAGTCAGCCTTGCTCAAGTCATTTATAATCAGGAGCATGCTCTGTTCTGGACATGTGTGTGATTGGCCAAACATGTTTCTGTACAGGACAAACATGTTATCTGTGTAGCCAATCAGAATGGGTCCCAAGCTGATTGTGAGTTGGGGAACCCTTTCAAAAGAGACTCGGAGGTAAGTGAAGAGAGGAGAAACGGCAGGGACATCTTTGCCGTTATGGTCAGTCTGACGGTCTGTCCTAATGCATCGTGTGTCCCATAGGCATCATTCTACATTATTTTGGGAACCAGTGGAATATCACTGGACACGACAGAAGTCGAAGTTACACTTCAGCTCAAAACGTAAGTGTCGGAGTCCGACGTCTGTCTTCCATGAAGACCTTTGGCTTGTCTTGACTTGGTGATACGTGCCACTCCTGTTTAAGATAACAATGTTTGCCAATGTGCATGTGTGTTTGTGCGTGTGTGTGTGTACATGCTTCCTGCAGGACAAGTGATCAGGCGCCCATTATAGTGACAAAGAGGGCTCATGTTGTGATCGAGCTGCTGTTGACCCTCTCTGGGTAGAGTGACTCACATCCCTCACCTGGCCTTAGATCCTGCATAATGAATGTTAATGATGAGTGTTAATTATGCATGTCAATGAGGAATGTTAATGATGAGTGTAAATTATGAATGTTAATGATAAATGTTGGTTTATCTGTTCTTCTGTTTTCCTCAGGGTGGCTAAGCCATCACAGATTGAGTTCACTGGGAAAATCAAAGGAGAGAGTGCAGTGAAAGTCGACACTGAAATCGGCAGCCAGATTGACTATGAATTCAGAGTAATTACAATATCTTTTTATGCATAAACACACATGGACAAATACATTTTTACTATATCATAATTATATCCATTATAGTGTATGATGACTTTAAGGCATGTGGCACTAAACCCGATATATTAATACCAACGCATCATCATATAATATCATGCATAAAATGAATTACCCGATTATACAAACGATGATCCCTTCCCACTGGTTGGTAGCACCAGGCTAACGTTGGCTCTTGTGAACCCCTGCAGATCATTAACCTGGGTAAACCCCTGAAGTCAGGCACGACCTTCGGCACGGCCTTCCTGAACATCCGCTGGCCCAAGAGCACAGGCACGGGGAAGTGGCTCCTGTACCTGATGAAGATCACCAGCACTGGCGTGGAGAAGCAGGGCTGCAGCAACACTAACGAGATCAACCAGCTCCACCTCCAGGAGGTTAGCCCCGCCCCGTCTTCCCCTGTCAGGAAACCCCGCACGCAGTCATGTTCAAACTGTCTCTTAACTACAGTTAAGCATTGTAGTTCCTTGTAGAATCCTTTCAAATACTGAACTCTGATTTCTGATGTTCAATCTGCCTGAAACTAACTAGATAGATAGATAAGATAGATTTTTAGGTTACAGATAAGACAGTGTAGAGCTGGTGACATCGGATCTTCCTCACTTCAGGAGTCTTCCCTGATGAGACGCAAGCGTGAGGTGGCAGACTCCAGCTCAGATGAAGCCAAATTCTCCCTTTTTACTGACAAGAGGAAATTCAACGTCTTGGTAAATCCTCTCTAGAGTTCAGAGATTTCATTAGTTACTTATTCTTGCTTCTGTATTTTCTAAACGTTTGCCTGTCGTTATTTTTGTTGCAGTCATGTGGCTCTGGAGCAAAATGTGTGGATTTTAAGTGTCCCCTTCAGGGATTGGACAGTAATGCTGTCATTACATTGAGGGCCCGCCTTTGGAACAGCACCTTCCTGGAGGTAATTTTGTTAATTTATGTTACTTATTGCTATATTTCAAAGTTTTAGGACAAAGGTAAATGGAGGTGAGAGTTTGCTTTTCTTTGCTGTGATCTTTTTAGTTTTTCTGAGATATTTTTGTGCATGTTGCTTCAGATCACGAACACATAAGCTATGCTGGGCGTAACAGGTAATGAATGGTATTTTCCATAGACAGCATTGCTTGTCTTCCACACAGGACTTCTCCGAGCTGAATTATGTTGACATCCTTGTGAAAGCATCGCTCAGTCTGGGCACTGCCGCAAAAAACGTAGTGCTGAAAAATGAAGAGACACAGGTGAGCTGGGACTACGGTGGCCAGTTTAAGACACTTTAAATATCCAGGCAACCTACATTTGTCATGTTAGTAATTAGGGTAATCTTACTCTTCTGTGAACACATTGTACATATAATATACTAAGTGTGTCTTATGAGTATTGATTTAAAGTCCAGTAAATCCAGTAAAACCTCTCACTTTCATGTAAAATGGCCGCTCCTCATGTTGGGTAAAGCTTACCCAACAGATTTTTTAGATTCCTGTCTCACGCAGAACCCCTCAGATCATTTACCCGTGTCAGACAACAGTTGCCAACAGTCTTTTCAAGCTGCAGTTCATACAACATCGGGGCCAGAATAGCGCTTGGAGGACGGCTCTGTCCGCCCGCTCTGTGGCACACCAGCTCACACATGCCCTGTTGGGTCAGCGTCCCTGTGATTGACAGGGGGAAGAGGGAGTTTGGTCTCCCTGGAGCACAGTCGGTATTGCTCTCTTGGGCATCTAGCAACGGTTGGCCGTGGCACCATTAGAGATCGACCTCGCGATCTCCCGATGATGGGGGCGAAAGGTTTTCTGTTTGCCATTCTGAAGCCTGCAAAGTTAGCATCTTGTTGAATTACACATTGATTCTATAAAAACAGATGACGTTGACATTAAAGAAGCAATAAGTCATTTCCCCAATGATTCTTCCAATGAAAAAGCAATTATACTGTCAGCTAATTTGTATTCAAGTCTGTGCACTTTTTCACTGTGTAAGCCTGTAGTTTATCCTGGTAGAAAACATAAAAACCTATTTTGAAATGACTATGTCAGCATCAGTTAATGAAGTGTATTTGGTACCTGAAGAACGGGTCTGTATGTGAACAGTTTATGGCTACGATTCACCTTCCATGTGCTGTTACATTGAGCTCTGCTTCAGTGCAGCAGGCTGTGAGTTTGAGACATCAGACTGTCAATCAAGCATGCTCATTAGAATATTAGGACCACGCCCAGATCATTCTCCGCTATAACTGATTAGCCAACTTGGTTGCCTAGTAGCCTAGTGTTTTATCGTATTTGTGTTCATAAATCTATCATATATCTATTTCTTGTATGTGTGTGTATTAGGTACGAGTCACGGTATTCCCGGGTCGTAAGGAGGCGCAGTACGGAGGCATGCCCTGGTGGATCATACTGGTTGCTATATTACTGGGGCTTCTCCTGCTGGGATTACTCGTATTCCTGCTCTGGAAGGTAAAAGGAGGCAGACTGCAGACAACCCAGCAGGGGTTCAATCGTCTCTCTCAGCTGTCATTCAGCTGTCATGAATGGCCTAAACAGCCCATTAAAACAAATAAACAAACAAACAAACAAACAACAAAACCCCCACCAGTGTAAAACGCTGAGAGATGACCATTGTAAACATGGCTGTACGATGACCTGTTGTAACGAAAACAAACAACTGTACTTCTTTTAGTGCGGTTTCTTCGGCAAAAACGACAAACACCCTCAAAACACGCCGGAGAAAGAGAGACTGACGTCAGATGCGTAGCGAGAGAGTGAGTCGCACAGAAAGCGAGAGCAGCTCTTTCTGGGTAACCGATCTTTAAAAGATCCACTCGTGCTCAGAACTGGCATGGGGCGTCCCTCCAGCTTGGGATGCCACGCCGTCTTGCATCGCCTGGATGCGAGGAAACGGTGGCTTCACGCGCCATGCTATTTAGAACGCAGCCAGCTAAGACATGCAGACCTTTTATTTTTGGTGTCGCTGCAGCGGGTTAAAGGTTTACATACTTGTGAATATATACTTCCTCAGGGCCTACGCGTACATACCTTACTTGATCATAAATCAGAAGTAAAAGTGCTCATAGCTAGCTTGATTGGGAAACTGCAGATTCGCGTGGCTTGCTTGGACTTGGAAAGGGTCTTGCTTTCTGCGCATGTTGCATTTTCTAGTTTTTCCTGGAGCCAGGTTCCTTTGCCTTCCTTGGACAGAATGCAGCTCAACACACTTCTGTCTTGCCAAGCATGCTACACAACAGAAACGCCATGTCTTCAGTTTGTATTAGCCACGACAAAAGTGCATATTAGCTGGCGCTAACGCTAATCCCTGTTATTACTGTCCCCAGTGTGGATTTTTCAAGCGCTCCAAGTATGACGACACCGTGCCGAGTTATAACGCCGTGCGGATAAAGCGTGCACACACACCTGGGAAGGAGCAGTCCGATTCACTGGAGAAGAAACAGTGGATGACTTCCTGGAGCGAGAACGAGAGCTACTCCTAGCCTTCCGCTGCGTCAACTGCTAACATGGCTTTTTAACTTGCTTCAAACCAAACCAACCCAAAGACACCTTCACTAAGACACTGATCCATTCCGATTGTAAATATCCAAAGGAACAAATGAAAGGAAATGTAAAAATAAATTTGCCGCACCTTCTATGTTGAGTCACGCAATTAAATGGCAGATGAAATGGTTAAGCATGGCAATTGCAGAGAGAAGGGTATTTAACACACCTTGGCGTTGCTGCAGTGGTCCTACAGATCCAACACTGTTTGAGTGCTCAGAATTTGACAGAATGTTGTGTATATATTAGCATATTTCCATCATGCTTCACGAAAGTGTATATTTATTCTCTTTTGTTGTTAATTATGCCGCCCAAAGATTTCTAATGTCTTTTTTAAAGTCCATGTGTGTCTATGCAAGGAGCTTTCAGGTCACAAAAACTTGCTATTCTCTTTCAACTTGTTTTTTTAACCTTCAGTTTTACTTTTGGATGAATGTACATGTTTTTGTCTTTTTCAGTACTTCCTAACACTAGTTGTGTAATTTTATTGTTACTGTCTTAACTGTTACTGTTAAGAACCGTGACTGTTGGTACCAGTTTCAGTTTACCGTGCCAAATGTTTGACTGCTGCAGTTAGACACGTGGTCCTCCGTGATCTGACACCGTGGCTTTGTAAACCTGGGAGGTTCTTCTGTAGCTCATCTGTTCAACCATTTACATAAGGTCACCGTTTCAGGTCGCAAGTGCTGGAAATGGCTGATGCAAGTTGGCACCTTTTTTCTTTTTTTTTACAGTGAAAAGTATTATGTATTAATGTTCCTGCGATTTGTTCCTTTTTTACATGCTGTAATAGAAATTGTAAAAAAAGAAAGAAAAAAAAGCCATATTTGCCCAAAGACATGAAGATTATTTTATGGACTTTTGATTGTTAACTAGGTCATGAAAAGATTTTTTTAACTTAAAAATAACTACTGGAGAATACATCAACAGTGCACATATCTACGGCTGTTCAGATTCAGACACCTCCTAAAATGTGGTGTGGGCTAGCAAACAAAACTGGAAACAAATGGATAACCAAAAACAATAAAGCGTTTTTACAGTGTCCTTGAATAGTTCTCGACTCATAGACCTCAGATATTTGGCAAGAATTCATAGTAAATGAAATAGATGGCCAAATATCTGAGATGACATACACAACAGTCATCCATGTCATTGTTAGATATTTTATTCACATTTCTTACATTAGATTAATATTAGATATATTTTCATTCATACAAACATCATCCATTTGCCATGGAAACGTCTTCTAAAACAGGAACCAATGTCCATGATTTTCAGACAGGAACCAGTGTCAATGTTGCCAGGTGTACGATGATTATCATATTTGCCCTCTGTACGATCAATAATCCCCAAAAAAGGCCAAATATACGATAATTTGACCATTCCGTGAATGTGTGGTTGTAATCCGTTGTAATCAGTCTGTTGCAACTGTTTGTCGGAGTTTTTTTTGTGAACCCTGAAGGCATCTGTGTGTGCTGATGAATCCATTCCGTACTGCCGCTACAAATCTGCGAGTGCCTGTTAGACGCTACTCAATAGACTTATTTTGGTTATGACGGGTGTACGATAATTTACCTCAAAATACGATATCTTTATGTCTCTGATACAATAATCCTATATTTCTCACCTGGCAACACTGACCAGTGTTGACTTAGCAGACCAAACATCATGATTCTGTATAAAACTATTATGCTTTATAGACTATACAGACAGAACCATTATGGGTTATAATCAGTTGTAGGACCTCCACTCTGAGAAGGACTTGTGAGTGCTGATATTTGGGGACTGACACTTATTAGTTTAGATTCTCAGAGGCTGAGTCTCACCCTCAGCTTAACTCCAGCAGTTTCCACCCCAGGGAACCTTTAACAGAAATCAGTCTGAAATATAAAAGCGTCATATGTTCTCTAATTAGGTAATGGGGGGTGGGGTGAAGAACTGTTAGGCAGTTCATGTAAAATACTTTTATTTATTGTACATGTTAATTTGTTACCACATCACATAAAACAAAAGATCCCTCTCTTCCCATCACATTTACAGTGTTCCTTTATTAAAACATTATGTACAGCTGGCGATAAAAATATGCAAATATTTTAAAAAGTTCTTAAAAAAAAAAAGTCTATAGTGGGGGGAACTGAAGAATATACACTTAAAAGTGCACACTGTGCTTGCTTGTCCAACCCTAAGTGCAGGTGTGTGCTTGAGTGGACAATGAAGTGAGAGGTCATTAGGAGTGTTTAGGTGATGAGGACACAGCACCTCTGCTTAAGGGACTCCAAGATTGGACTGTTGGTAAAATGTCTCAAAACGTCTGTTCTCTGATCAGAGGACATCCATGTTGATGGCAATTAAGGTCACAAAGTCAGACCATGGATAAACCTGCGTACTTCGAAAGACCAGTCGTGCATACCAGTCCTAGTGAAAAGAAATGATCGCAGAACCGCCATTTTACTAACTTCATTCACACGTACGCCCTCTAGTGTGCTCAACTGGTAACTACGACTCACCTAATAAAACTTACCAGCTGTCGGGTCAAGTTGAGACAGTCTGCATGGACATAAGCATCTCAATGAAACTAAAACCTATTTTTTTCCCTCACTGTAGCACATAAGTGGTACATCAGTGTAACTAAGAGATCCTTAATATTTTGAGTTCAGAGGATGGCAATTAAATGTCCTATAGTATAAACCTATGAACAATACCAGAAGTGGGAAAGAAAACGATCAGGACAGACCTTTGCAACTGCTTGAATGAGTCAGAAAAGGCCTTGTGAGCTTCCTCAGATGATCGGCCTTTCAGGAAGTCCGACCTCTGTATTTACTGTTCCCAGCCAATCCCGAACTCGCGTGTCCCGTGGGAGCCGGGCGTGTCGACCGCCGCAGGTCTGCAGGCCTGGCCCCTGAGCAGCTAGGCTGCACGGCACCACACGGGTCCATGGTCCTGCTTCAGCACGTGGACTCCAGCTTGGCCGACCTGCCTGCCCCGCGCCGGCCCTCCCTCTCCCTCTTAGCCCAGTGCTTCTCCGCTTTCACTTGTTCCTTCTTCATGTCCCTCACTTTCCTCTTAATGGTGGAACGGTCTCTGTGGCTCGTCACTCCCAACTCCTGCACACACAGAAAACGGAGCCTTGTGTTTAGCGTCAGAAAGTTTAAAAATGAGTGTTGCGGTGACGATGATCGCCGCGGCTACGTTCCCACCTTGAGTTTCGTACTGTCCAAATCCAATAGTTGTTTGCCGTCCACGCCCTTTGCTGTGAATCCGGCAATGTATTGGTCCATGTTCATGCCCATTAACCAGTGACAGACCTGTTGATTGGTCCACTCTGAAAGGGGGCGGTTCTGCCAAAAGTGGGGCTTCAGGATGGGAGCAGGCTCGTCATCAAGGGTCTGAATGAGAACACAACCATGAACCACAGACACACACAAACACGTCCCAAATAACACAATAATAATAACAACATAACATACAAAATGATTAACCCTAATAATTTAAACAGCTATTTAGACAGCTATTTCACATGAGCAAGGGCGTGCAGTAAAATCACTGCAATCACACCACTGCAGTTCCACTAAAACGTTATTGGGACAGCTTGAATCTAGAGCAAGTGTAGGAATGAGGCCAGAGAGATAGAGAGAGAGAGAGAAGGAGAATTCTCAGAGAGACATCAGTCCTGTTGCCTTTTGTATGGTAATGGATGGCGTGTACATAGGCCAGAGAGCCAATTCTTGTTCCCTCCCTCAGTATCCTGACACACTGGCCCTCTGCCCTCTTCCCAGCCTAGAGGAGACACTTCCACAGGGTGGACCAATGAGATCTGCTCATACACTGAGGGTGCAGGAACACCATTACAGTACAAGCATACATGCAAGGGCAGTGGGTCCTGTGTACATACCATCCTGAGGACATACAGGCAACAAGGAGTAAACTTGTACTCCTTGTAAACACAGGACAGCTGGACAGCTGTCTGTCAGGTGTTCCACACACCTATGTACACACACACTCTCTCTCTCCCCCCCTCCCTCTCCCCCTCATTTGTCTGTATGCTCCTTTGCTTCATGCTCTAGATCTAGATTCTTCGCCCAGGCAGGTAACAAAAGACTTGTGCTGAATACCTGGCCCAGGGGTACAGGACACCTCTAGGGCTGTAGTGTCCTGACCCAGGGCCTTTAGGGCTGTAGGCCTTTAGGGCTCTGGCACAGAAGTATAGGCGCATGGCAATAAAGTAAACACAGTTGGCTGAGAAGCCCTTGCTCTGTGACCCGATGACGGCCCACTCCAGACGCCCTGCGGTGATATGGGGGTGACCACATCCTGTGGTCCACATGAGCCAGCCGCTCACCTCACAGGAGGAGCAGGTGTGGCCCTGAGAGTGGCCCCTGGGGCGAGGGGCCCTCAGCACGCCCGCCGAGCGAGGCCTCCCACCCTGCGACTCGCACACTGCAGATAAGCCCTGCAGCCGGCCAGCCACGCCCACGCACGCACAAACGTGCACGCCCACACACGCATGCACACGCACGCACGCACACAGATGTGCACACGTTAGACAAAGAGCAAGAATAGAATAGACATTTTAATATAGGATCACTACATACAGGTAACATGCACCATCACGGCAACACTTACCCACAGAACACGCGACTAACAGCTTCATTAACGACAGTCTCGATCATTTGAACAAACAGCGATTGGTCTAACGGCACTGGGCCCTATTTGCATGGTAATCTAAAGCTCAGACTGCAGACACCAGGGAACGTTTGGACAGTTTGGGAAGTGTAAGACTGCTGAACCTGATCTTGAAAACCAAACATGCCAAAAGCAATTTCAGCATCTGTGGGATTAAGTGTTTAATTAATCCCAACATCAGGATCTGTGGAATTAAGGGTTTAAGGAATGACAACAGAACAGAGCTGCTACACCTCATGTAAACATGCAGTGTAGTTAATCTCTCAGCTACTACATAAAAAAAACAAACACTACAGTACATTCCTCCAAATACACACACACACACACTCACACTTTTTTCTAGTATTAGTAGAGCAGTAAGAACTGTTAGTTCACTAGCATCTACAGGGAGCGGTCACCCTGTAGCCAGAGCCAGGCTCATACTGTACCCAGTCTAAGGAGCGTGAGAGGCGACTGGACCAGGACTGCACGCTCTGTTTCAGAGAAGAGTTTAGGAGAAATGCATCAGAGCCACACAGTGGTTTAGCCACAAACTGAGTCTGTCTCACACACACACACACACACACACACACACGACACAACCCATGCGCCAATGATACCACATCCTGCAAGGCCCACTGGCACAAGCCATTGGCTTAAATAAACCACCTCAACCCATGGAGGGTATAAAATGACACCTTTATTCATTCTAAAGCCAAGTGAATCGGAGCAGAGCAGCGATTGAAGTGTGAAAACAGTGAAGATCTGAGTGGAGTTGGGAGATTCCTCACCCTTCCCCCCTCTTCCCCTCCCTCACCTTATTTCTTCGTTCTTGCCCGTCCTGCGTATGCTCCTCCAGTGGCGTAGGGGGCAGGCTACAGCTGGACAGTGACTGCTCCTTCTCCCTTTCCCTCTCCCTGTCTCCGAACCAGGAGAACGGCATGCAGGTGGGGATGGAGGTGACCGAGTCGGAGGGCGAGACGTTTCCACCCAACTCACCCACCAGCTCAGCAGAACCCCTGAGTCGAGACATGAGACAATCCTAAGGCTGAAAACGAAAATGGTCCTGCTCATAACAGAATCTAGACTTTCAGGAATGCTTCATTAAACTTGGATGAAGGCTCATGTGAATCACGTAACATGGCACCATGTGCACAGTTCCAGCTTTCGTTCTTTGGATTAAGCATTCCTTTAATTCACAGCCCAGAACATTCTCTGGATACCTTTTCACACACTGAACCACAATCCTCATTTTATATCCGTAGCTGGATTCCATCAAAACCAGTAAGTGTTACCTTAGAATTAAACCCAATTCAGTTTTCCTTAGGAATTGCATGTTCTACAAGGTAACACGGTCACAAAGTACATTCACTGTCACATAAGACAATGAGTCATGTAATCAAAGTGTCAGGCATCAGTCAGTAAACGAAAACAGATCAAAAGCAGAGATCTGTGACGCTGCGGCTGGACGGGCCCCACCTGCTCCCGACAGAGCTCCGCGGGGTGTCCTTGTCCCGCTTCCGTCCCTTCCCACCGGACCTGCGAAGACCTCTACGCCGCCACAGGACACAGAGGGCACAATGACATGCCGTTCAGAACACAGCTCCGGAAGACACGAACGCGGAACGGACACGTTCGAGGGCTCCGGTCTTACCCGAAATCTGGAAACCTTCTTTTGGACCTTCTTGTTGATGAGCTGTCACTCTCCTCGTCTGACAGAAACGTTTTATTTACACATGAACATTATGTACAGTCCTGCAGCACATGGTTCATTTGTTCCCCTTTTCTGTATTAATTCTTAAATAAACAGGTTAGATAACAGGAGAAATCTACATTTTCAGCTAGATAATTGAGCATCAGTTGGCCTCAGCTTTCCCCCAAAGCACTGCAACATACCCATAATCCAGAAATACCAGAGTAACACATTTCATACACGGTGACAACTTCAACAAACCTTTACATGAGAATGCTTTTGGAAAACTCAACCCATGCCATTACTGGAGATAGTATATAAAGCAGAATAAGCCAGGTTGATGAAGGAATGAGTCAATCAACTAAAGAAATGATTCAAATGAATCAATAGATGAACAAATGAATGAACGAACGAACTGATTCGGCACCTTTGTTCTTCCTGCTCTGGCTGCTCTCCTTCTTCTTGTACCTCTTGTTGCGGAAGTGGTGGAGCAGCCCGGCTGAGGAATGTGTGGCGGGGGACTGGGGAGCAGAGGAGTCTTTAGGAGGAGACAGGCTGGACCTGGTGCTGCCTGCTCCTTGTGGCGTGGTGCCTTGAAGGGAGGGAGAACTCGACAGGTCGCCCGCTCTTCCTCCCACTCCTCCTCTTCCTCCTCCAGGCCCAGGCTGAGCCTCACACTCACTCTTGTGCTCGGTGCCCGGGTGCTGGAGGGGAACGGGAATGGAGAGGCTCTCCAGGTAGGAGCGTCTTCGGCTGGCCTCAGTACTGTTATCGCTCATACTTTCTTGTCCCTGCGGAAGTAAATGAAACAAAGGTTAGATTAGGACATTACATTAGGACAGATCATTCCTGTTCATGAGGCTTGAAGAAGAAAAAAAAGCAAACAAACATTTTCAGTCACAACTTTGTGACACCTAAAATACACCCCTGGGGCACACCGAGCTCAAGAAGAATCATGCCCTTCAGGAAGACAGAGAAGCAGCACAACTTGCCTGTGTCTGAACAGAGGACTGCATGCTCTTGGCGGACTCGCGGAGTTTGCTCCGGGACGGTCTCTTGCGCTGGACTCCCTGGGTCAGCCTGGCCTTGGCTCTGTAAGCACTGCAATCTAGACGATCCGTCACTGGTACCGACTCTCCCAGGTCTGCTTCTGAAGAGCAACACACTGAGGTATGACTTATTTATTACCACAACACACGAGCGATGACTTTCAGAAGCAAGAACAGTTTTGGGATCAGGGATTGGTCCCTTAGTGTAATGGAGAGGAACAGGAGAACAGGTTCAAGATCAGGGACTGCTGCTCTGTGAGTGTTGAAGATAATGGAGGGACACAGGGTATTGCTAATGGTACAGTGGAAAATGTAATACAAACATAATACATTCCAATAGGAGGTGGTGGTAGAGATCCAAGAGTACCAATCATCATAACAGAGCATGTGGGGGCTTTGGGTTTTGTATACTGACTAGTGACTTTGTATCATGTCTAAATGACAGCATGTGGTTTAGAGTTCTGCCGTACTGGACAGGTCATCTTGATCTTGTCCGATCCTGTCTGGAGACCCAGATCCAGAAGTGGGGCTACTGTGCCAGCTTCCTCCTTCCGGACTGCACGTGTCCTCAGGCTGGTCCGAACCCACTCGACCCTCCAGAACTGCAATCTGACGAGCAACGGAGATGCTAACATCACCCACACCATACTACATGCCAGCGGTGTCCCGAGGAGCTCCAGGGACGTCTCAGTGCTGAAGGAGGAGTCTTAACTACAATACAACACAAGGAGACGACTCGGAGACGTACCTGCTCCTGCAGCCTGCGCAGACTCTGCCTGTAAGCCCTCTCCTTCTCCTCCAGCTGCCCCTTCAGGTCCTCCTCTCTCTTCACCAACTCAGCCTCCCTGCAAATACAGCACAGAATAACCACACACCCTCACACTCAAAAACAGGCTAAAGGGAGGCTCAGTTACGGGGAATCCCTCGAAATAAATGTACTGTAATGCGCAGTACTATACAAGAGGAACGTCGCCAGTGACCAAGTCCGACCTCATATGACCATTCTTCCTATAACCCTATCATATACAGTACTGCTCCTTCAGCTAGAACATACACAGCTGTAGATATTAAACTAATTATGTTTGTTCCCTATACACCATAAGGTGTGACAAGAGGATTTTCTAAATAGTCAAAGTAGTTCAGTTAAAAATATATTGTATTATATACAGTATATTATTGTGGAAAAATTAATTAATCCAAATTGATGCAAACTGTCATTTTGCAAATGTCAACAAAAACCCTTCCACGAAGCAAAACACAATCCAGGAGAGGCTTTATTTGCCGTGGCCATCGCACACGGAGTGCTGCAGTGTTCCGGGGCTCGTCGGGGGGCCAGACAGGCCCTGTGACCCAGCCCTACCTCTGCTGGTGCTGCTGGAGCAGCAGGCTGGTGTGGTCGTAGCTGAGCTGCAGGGCCTGGTGCTGCGTCTGGGCCTCCTGCAGCCGCTGGTTGATGGTCTTGCAGAGGGCCTGAGCGTCCAGCCAATAGGACTCCAGCTTTCGCACCCGCTCACGGCTCTCGCCCACGCTCTTCTCCAGGGACGCCCCCCGGGCCTCCCACGCCAAGCGGTCTGCCTCGCACGCACGCAACTGGGGAAACGTGCGCGCGCACACGCACACACACACACGGACACACATTGTCTTGAGGGTACACACAGAATCAGGTTTCCAGTGGGCCTGCCAGGGCAGAGCATTTGTTATTACCACCCAGTGTAAACGGTCACAGTTGGGGGAACAGGAACACGGCGTTTCTGAAGCCTACCTTATCCTTCATCACCTTCAGCTCCGCTGTGGTCACACTGTGCTTCAGATGGAGCTGCGAGACAAACGGAGGGTTAAAGGACGCAGCACACTAAAGGAACAGAGGACGCCATGTTTCTCTTGCTGCCATGACTACTGTGTGCCACTGCTTCCTGGGCACTCACACCAACAGACACACAGGGGACAAGATACCATCTCCAAACATTCTCATTACATTCTCACATATGTCCTCTTTGCTACCAACATCTACTAGACTAGTTTTACTTCACATTTGGTTGTATCAGATTGGTTTTAATACATACTTTTAATAGTATATTATTGCATAATATTAAGATCCACAGATTTATTTTATTGTAGGGTTAATAAAAAAGCATTGCAGTTCCCCTGGGAGTGGCAGTGTCCAGGGTGTAGAGTATAGTATAGTTCTGCATCATACCTCTCTAAACTTCACATCCAGCTCGCCGGGACTCTCATCCTCTGGTATTAAGATGCCTTGATTCTTCAGCTGAGCAAGCACTTCCTGGGTCAGGTCAAAGTTCACAGCGTCTTTTTTCTCCTGCTCCCTTATGCCCTTCTGAGTTGCTGCAGCCTGCATCACAGCAGCACAGAAAGAATCACTCACGCACAGATCGGCTCTGACTCATCAATCTATCGACTCACTCCCTTTCCTCCCTTTTATTGCACTATTCACATTCACACCACTTCCCTCACTCCTTCGGCCTGTGTGTCAAACACAAGCACTTTCCTTTCTCTCCAGCCTGTCCTCCTCTGGACCTGTCCCCGTTACCCTGTCCTCCTGTGGACCTGCCCCTGATACCCTGTCCTCCTCTGGACCTGCCCCAGTTACCTCCTCTGGACCTGCCCCCATTACCTCCTCTACCACCCCCCCCCATTTGTGCCCGTTTCTCACCACCTGCATGGTGCTCTCGACCCCTGTTTCTCCAGTCAGTATGGGTGGATGTAGCTCCTCCTCTTGATGCCTGGTGTGGTCTTCACTTTGGTAGGGGTTCTGGGGGGTCTGGTCTTCACCGTCAGACTCAGACCGAGGGCTCTTCTCTTCCTGGTCTGCTCCTGATGTCTGGGGTGATGGGCTTTCCTGGTGGGTCTGATTCTGAGAGTTCTTCTCCTGTTCCAACGTTTCACATATTAGACGAGCCACTTCACTCTCCACCCCTGGCTTCTCCCGGCCAATCAGAAACCTGCATTTAGGCATGGTGTGCAATTCATTTCATATGTAATTAGAATTACATATGAATGTAATTAGAGTAAATTACTGAACTAGCCGACCACTTCATGTAGTAACTCACATTTTGTTTAGTTTGTACATCTAGAAGTAATACATTAATGTATTCTGACAATCTATTGCTACAGTGGCTATATAAACCTAGGTTAAGTGACAACTTGCACTGACAAGCAAAGGCCACTTAATACGACCTCTGTCAATCATTTGACAGTTTCCTGTTGAGATTCTATGCCCCTTAACTGATAAGACACTGAAAATCGGACAAATCTCTGGTGAATCATTAACAGATGCTCCAGTGCAATATTACTGAGCAAACACCAACACACCCCATGATATATTACCACTGAAGATCCAATAGTGAGGTTCTGCTACACTGGTGTTGCTTAATAGTGGAGTTCTGCATTTCCATGTTAGCAGTGTAGCAGTGTACGCATGTGCTCTTACTTCACGAGTCCTCTGGTAGTCTTCAGTACAGTGGCAGCAAACACTTGGGTGACTCCTACCAGACTGGTCCCGTCCACTTCTACTATCTGATCATTAACTTTAATGCTGACAAAAAACACAGCACACAAACAAATTAATAATTGTATATTATTTAATAAGCACATGACAGTGAGGTGTGATGGGCAGAGCTTATTCCATACCCAGACAAATGCTCAACCATTTCGCATGAACACTCAGTAATGTAGCAAAGTAGGTCAGACTTAAAAAGGGGACCAGCTAGCATGAGGGTCTTTCATCTGGGTTAAAAGCAAACTGATCCAGGATCAGCCTTAGTTGCTCAATGGCAACGTTAGCAGGATTGTGAGAGGCGGGGCTTTAAGAGCCAGGTGCGGTTGCTCTCCTACCGGCCGTCGCGCTGGGCTGCCCCATTCTCCGTGATGGTTTTGACGAAGATGCCGAGTTTCTCCAGGCCTTGGTCAGCCCCAACTCCCATGCCAATGATGCTGATTCCCAGGCCATCCTCGCCTGTACAGACAAGAGGGTGAACACGGTGGGGGGGGACGAGGGGAGGGGCCAAGAAGAGATCCGGCGCTTGCAGCAAATCAGCTTGGAGAAGAGAACTACCGGACCCTTCCGGAAGTTTACGTGCACTGCAGCTCCCCGAGCCACTTCCAAGACCCAATAATGCAATACACATTCCTACACCCGCCACTGGACCAAGGTTCATAAGTAAATGTTATCTATCTAATCCAGGGATGGGTGAGCCTATCCACAAAGGGCTGATGTGGATGGAGGCCTTCAGTCCAGCCAAGCAGCAGCACACCTGATACATCAAATATTTGAAGACTGATAACCAGGTGGAATCAGGTGTGCTCCAACCTGGTTGGCATGAAGTTATGCTGCCAGACAGCCCTTCGTGGATATGGCTACCTACTGCTGTTTGAAGCAAACCTCATAAAACAGGTCATTGCCATGGACACGTCATACAGAAGATTCATTTTTTTCTCCTGAAAAAGTCTAGGTAGGACAAATGTATAATGTCAGTAGAGGTTTTGCATTCAAAGCCCCATTGAACTTGGACCTGGCATTATTTGGAATTTGAAAGACCAGCCTCTAGCTTCTCTAAGCGTAGAAGAGAGCCTTGCGTCACACACTGAGTGTGGTATTCATCCCAGCCGGCCTTTACCGTCGAGTCCTTTAGACCTGACCTTTCTGAATCTCGACGGGGAAGACTTCCATCTTCTCCACCCTCTTCTCCAGCTCGTACTCTGCAGACGCAGCCACGGGATCCACCTCATCGTTCCTGCGGTCATACTCGTGGTTAGAGTATGTACTAAACACCTGAGGAGAGAGAGAAAGAGAGAGGAGGGAGAGAGAGAGGAGGGAGGGAGGGAGAGAGCAAACACAAGAAAACACATACCCACAAGATGAGTCAAATCAGTTAGATCAAGGAGAAAAAAAATGAGAACACGCACACCGCCCAGGCAGATCAGGAAGATATTTCACAAAGGGATTCTTAGCTGTTTAGCTACAGAAAAAAAGGTTGTCAATGACATTTCAATTAAGATGGTCCTCACGTGGCTTAAATTACCCAGTTTACTGAGAACTCCTGCGTCCTGAAAATGAAATACTCCATGTAGGAGGTTGTAACAAAAGGACACACACACACACACACACACACACAGAGCAGGACTGAAGGTGTGTGCGTTTGGGTGTGTTCATTCACGCGGGCAGTGGACTTGGCCTGATGCACTGAATTAAACAACACACTCAGTCCGACAGCACAGTTCAGTGAGTCAACACACTCAGTCTGACAACACAGTTCAGCGAGTCAACACACACACTCAGTCCGACAGCACAGTTCGGTGTTCTGAAGTGGCACAAGCAGACCACCCTTTCCCTTTACATGGAATCTCTCTCTCTATCTCCCGATCTTTCCATCTGTCTGTCTCTCCCGTTCCCCACTCTTTTCTGCCCAACGTTTTTCCCTTCTTTCTGCTCTTTCATCTCTCCTGTTGTCAGGGAGTGACTGCACACCTCTCAACTATGTGCCTTTCTTTGCTATAGTCAAACTGGCCTTTCTGTCCTCTTTTGCCTTTTTATTGTCTTTCTTTTCTTATTTCCTGTCTTCTTTTATTCTCTCACTGCGAGCCTTCTGGAAATGCAGACAGAGGATTCTAGCAACCTGGCAGGAGTGAGATTTCAAATACTGAGTCCCCCATTAAGCCTCAGTGAGCAGAGACTGAGAAACTACAGGCGTGAGTGTAATAATCAGGTCATCCATTAGTTCCACTGCCTTTTTTTTTGGGGGGGGGGTATTTTATTATTTTTTTTAAAGAGCTATGAGGTCTCAGGATTAAGATTTGGCTTGCGAACAAGCACAGCCAGACTCGAGGTGAAGCCGTTCAGGGCTCAAATGCCTCTTAGATGCAGTAGCACAGAGGTCTGCTTTAGCCTCAGCTGCTGGGGTCAGAAGTCTCTGCTGCTCGCCAAGGCAGCTGACAGATGCTGTGTGAATGTGTGCTGAGCTTTGAGAGTGATTCAATCTAAAAAAAAAAAATTTTGGAGTAATATTTCACTTAACTAAGCTGGGACAGTAAATAGTGATGCTGTGGAAGCTAAAAAAAAAATGCACACGTGTTTATATATAAACACTCGGGCACTGGATGGACAAGTTTGGAGGGTCATTTTAAGATGCCCATCTTAAAAAGGTCATTTCACTCTGTCACACCACAAACATCCTTCAGTTCAACAATCATCACAGTTCTTCTCTAGCCTATTGTGTGCTGATTCCCAACTGAGGGAAGGCCGAATTTACAATCTACATCTGGAGAGGAACAGGAAACAAAGTCTAAAACGCCAAAGAGGAAGAGTCCAAATGGACGCCATGTCCAATGTCTCTACTAAACCAAAACATTGAATGATCAAACACAGAAAGTGTCCAAAAGAGGAAAATAAAAAACACACAAACAAAAAACAGGAAAAGGTTCATATTGGACCTATGAAACCAGTGGCTCTGAAAAACAGACAAGTGGAGATGATGGTTCAGGCAAGAATGTAAATACACGTCTATAAATACATGTAAATTGTAACAGCAACTGCCGTCATACAATATATAGAACTGCTATAAGTTGACACATGAACATGCTTGCTGCAAGGCATATACATTACCGACTTCATTATAAATTACTGCTTCAGGACACATACAGACTAACATCAGGCCCTCTGTTCAACTCCCTCAAGCACACACACACACACACACACACACACACACACACACACACACACACACACACACACAGGAGCTTTTCTTTCCTGAACAGGATCTGAGCCTTTCTAGAGTCCAAGAATCAGTCATGTGATCTTAGGCACAATGCACTTCCTGTGTGATAACCAATCCCAATGTTTCAAGTTATGGACTGGGATCTAGTCAACTGCATGGGTGTGCAAACATGAATATGTAAATCCACAAAGGGCAAAACCTTGTTTTGGATAGGTCAGAGTTGGAGCATCATAAGTTGTGAGCCAGCATGTAATGCTGAAGTAAAACAGCATTTCAAATGCTTAAAAAAAACTATTGTTTCCAGCTTAACTAATACTAAGTTAAAACAAACAAATATTGAAAACTGATCCAAACACCAAAACAGCATGCAAGCATGGTGTTTTTGTCCTCCCTCAAAACTCAATCAGAACCTCTGAAGTGACATGTCGGTACTGCAATCACAGCAAACATCAGCAGCAGGGCAGTAACTCTCATAATTGTGCAATTAACACACAAAGAATTGGATACAGGCGGCATGTCCAAACAGTACAGTCAGCGTTAGCCAAAATGCATGCACAGAAACAGGAAATGTCATCAACACAGCTCTGGTGTTGGTGGCAATCACTCTCATGCACTGACCTAGTTACTTTTGAAATTAGTGCAATTGTCTATTCTAAAGATTTACATGGCGGGACCTAGCGTGGTACTCAGAAAACATCTCGGATGTGGAGAAGATGGGAATGCAATTCAGATAGTAAGATCACCAGTTGTTTCTTTGAGTAGGAAGCTAGACCAGGAATCCTCTCGTCAGACCTCTTAAAATAATACATTGAATTACCATTTATGAAACAGCAATAGCAGATTCCAACTCAAGGTGGCCCAGTGCAGGTCAGGTTATTGGTACATGGAATTAACCTCTTGCTCAGGGCTCTTACTTACCTCTTTTCTTTTCAAACGATGGCTGTCAGTGGAAAAAATTACATGCCTGAACTAATGCATGCTCAGACAGGATTTTAGCTCAAGGAATAGCTTGCTTATACACTCTTAAGTGTAACTCATGAGGAATGGCAAAACTGATCTCAGATCAGTGGAAAGGGGGCAAACTATTCCATCAGTCATAGGAAAGCTTTCTGTCACTGCTATTGCACAACAGGAAAGTAGCACAAAAGGAAAATACCTTTACAAGCATGTGAGATCTTGTAGGAGAAACATGCAGGAATGGTACAAAATCATGCCAGCACCATTTCAGATTGACACATGCATTTCAAAGTTCCCAATAACTGAGAGTCATGAGCTTGACCGGTTCAGACAGGTAGGTCTGACAAAGGCAAAAAAAGTGTTGAGAGATTTAGGTCAGTGCTAGTAAGCTAATGACATTTTAGTTTAAACAAACAAGAAGGAGCATAAACCAACATTTCAGCATTTGTGTATTAGGGTAAGATTTCCCAAATACAGCCAATACTTTGGTGTAAGTGATGCTATTTACATGGTATTATAAGAAATGGTTCACCATACCTTGATAGGAGCAGTAGAGAATCTGATCTTCCTTCTTGGGCTTGGATCTTCCTCTTCAGAAAGGCCAGAAACCTCCTCATATTCCTGGGACCAGTCCAGCAACGGTCTAGTGTGCTCATCCATTTGCTGGCATTCCAAATCTGGTTTATTCTCCCGCTCATAATCAAAAGCAGCATTCTCTATCCCACAAATCAAAGACCTCTTCCCAGACAGGTCTTTGTTCACGTGTCGTTGTGCCTCTTCCTCAGTTGTGTCTTCAAACTCACGTTCTTCGTAATCATCCTCTAAAGCTTCAGTGACCTCCTCCGCCGTGCCATCTTCTTGTTCATCTTCCCCAGTTTCCCTCAATTCATCCTGCATGGTGCTGTCCTCCAACTCCTTCTTTTTCTGCTCAGATTCTTTCATCTCATTCAGCTCCTCCTGCACAAGGTCTTTCCGGTCATCTAAATCACTCACCTCCTGTTCTTCCTCCACCTCCTCCTTCTTTCCTTCCACTTTCTGTAAACTTTTCTCCTCAGCTAACTCTTCCTTCCTTTCCTGATCCTCGTCTACAACATCCTGAGTGAATTCTGTTCCCTCCCTCTTTTTCTCCTCCCCTGATCCAACACTCCTCCCTGATGCATTCTCCTGGAGAATGACTTGATCCTCCCTTTCTGAAACGTGATCGGTGACTTCCTCAAACACATCGTCCTCAATGCGGTCTTCCTCGTTGCCTTCGCTCTCTGAAGATTCATTCTGAACCACTACCAACTCAGCTCTGACTGTGGCCAACCCTGGAGCACCAACATCCCCTATGCCCTGCTCCTCTTTGGGGCTGCCATGTTCCAAAGACCCCTTGGTTCCATCCCCTGCAGGAGAGCCAGAACTGCTGCTCAGAGACAACTGGTGGGTCTTCTCAGTTGGTTCCGTTGAGAGGATGGATACGGAAGCTTCGTCAGCACGGTCAACTGTGGAGGGAGCACCGCGGCTACTCCAAGACGGGGTCTCCTCTACACAGACTCCGTTCGTTGGAGTGAGGGGGTACCGGACATCCCCATGTGAAGGTGAGCTGCTTAACTCACATGGACATGTATCTGTCTGGGCCAAAGGGCTCTCTGGCCACAGCGAGTACGACATAGGAGAACCGTCGCTGTCTGGGGATGAAGGTGGATCCGAATGCTCACTGGGTGGGGTGGACGGAGGCTGGGAATGGCTGCTTGGGCTGTGGGACATGGATGGGCCAGAGAGGGACTCACTGTCGCTGTCTAACATGAAGCTCTCCAGTCTCCTGGAGATGGGTCCTGCATTCTTCAACATTACTCCAGCCTTGTGCAGTGCCATCTCTGTCTCACTTCTCTTTCCCCTCTTGTCTTCCCTGGGTCGGCTTCCGACCTTCCCACTTTGTTCTGACTTTTCCACCAGCTTCCTCACACACCTCCCCTCCTCCGACATACTGCGGACAGACCGGCCGGCGGCTCCGACGGCCATAGTCGTCTCAGTCAGACACACCTCTTTAAGGCCACTCTCAAACAGCTTCCTGGTCACTGAGAACTTCTCAGCCAGTGCCTCTTTATCAAATGAGATGTCCTCTGCCTTTCGCGTGACTTCCGGGGCAGCGGACTCCACGCTGGAGACACTGCTCATGCTGGATCTATACGAGGTAGAGCCTCGTGGGAATTTAGCCACCCCAGTTTTACTGATAACTGCCATGTCCTGTGGCTGCTGGCCGTCCATCTGAAGGAAGATGTTTTTGATTTCACTCACACGGCTCCCTGATGGTCTGCCACGTATCTCATTGGCTCCATTAGAATAAGGGGCCGAAGGGCCCTCAAAGGAGCATTTGATTGAATGGAAGTCTGATTTATATGCATTTCTGTGAGGGGAGGCACTTCTGAGCACCCGGTCACTTTTAGGTTCACTCCTCATCATTTTAGATGATGAATCAACTCGTGCAATAATATGAAAACATAAAAACGTATATATATCTTAGCTAAAATAGCCCCATGCAGGCTACCGCCCAGCCTTGATTCACGCTGGTCTGTCCACTAGCTGCAGGGGGTTCTTGAAGAATGCCAGACTGCACCGTGCTGCGGTTACCTACAAAAAAGGAAACAGCCGTCAATTATTTAGAAAATTGCGTGACGCGTTCAATTCAATTCAATTCAATTTTATTTATATAGCGCTTTTTACAACACATGTTGTCACAAAGCAGCTTTACAAATTGCGTGGGTCCAGGTCCCTTGTATTACAATTTTGTATTACAATTTTCCTACCATATTTCTTAAACATTTCTTCTTCTTTTTAATCATTAGTTTCATGTACTGTTTTAAACTGTCTTTATATACCATAGTTTTCAGGACATTTTGATATCTTGTTACATTTGACATGGAAATATTGGTAGGCAGCCTGTGGTAAATGTCACCAAGTGCAAAAGATAAGCGCGTTCAAACATTTTGCTGTGTTTCTCCGCGAGAATTATTCCTTTTAAGTTACCTCATGGGCTTTAGCACAGGTTGACGAACTGTTTTCACTGTGTACTCCGCAGTTCCATTTCTGTAATAAAACTACATAGGCTCCTATTATCTGGGACACTGCCACTGAGCTGTCGTTCAATTCAAACGACGCTGGACTACAAATCGATGGCGACAACTTACTTAATGTCACGAGCACTTACACGGTACAGCCAGACTTAACGAAACTACTAACTCACCGTAACTGCAGTCATAGCAACAGGAGGAGAACTCACAAAATTATCCACGTACAGAAACAACCGATTATAAACTTGTCACACCCTTCACAACCGTCCCCCTCGCTGCCTGCCTGTTCCGTGAATATCCTTTGAAACAAACCTTATCCTCAACTGCGCGCTCACCACACTCTAGCGTCACGCTGGACAGAGTTTATCGGGAGCGCGCGACACAGAGGCGAAAGCGTCTGCGCGAAAGAAGGCTGGGAAACCCGTGGGAAAATGCCGAGTTTGGTTGCTGTAGTCCCATCCACATATTTGAGGAATTAGGTCCGCAACGAGGGACAACATACTTTGTCAGAGACCAGTGATATGATAAAATACTGTCAGAATTTAACAGTATTGTCAATGCTAACAATATTCTGCCAGTACTAGGGAAGCCAAATGTAACGCTCCACAAAGCCAACCCTAAGGCTACTCTGAATCTAGAGCCGAAAGAGGCAATCGGCATGATTACTAATCAGTCTAATGATGTCTTATGATGTTTAATAATATTTAAATATTTCGTATATATCGAATATTTCGTATTCGGCCACTCTTTTACAGTGTTCTGTCGACATAAGCACAGGGTCTTATCTTTTTAAAAGTGAAGAATGTTTAGGCCTACTTCATCTTTAAAAATAAAAACATATTTTCAAACTCCATGCACTGGGCTCACCATGTACCTGTAAAAAAGCTGAGGTGCCAGTGTCACCATGCCATGGCTTATTTCTGGAAATGTTTAATTACTAGAAGTACTTTATGAAAATGTGACTTCCCACTGAAACAAGTCCAAGTTCTCTGCCTGATCACTGTGCATTTCTTAGGACACTCTACTGAAAGCAGGACGGACACACAGGAGCTTTGTCTTCCCTACACACATACGGGTCACCATCTGAGTGACTCTGGGGAGAGGGGAGGGGAGGGGAGGGGAGGAGAGGGGAGGGCAGGGGGGAGAGGAGAGGGGAGGAGAGGAGAGGAGAGGAGAGGGGAGGAGAGGAGAATGAGTGTAAGAAGGGTGGAGAGTATAAGTAAAATGAAAACTGTATACAGAACTAACTGTGTTTTGAAGATAGTCATTCTTATTTCTTGAATTGAATGCAGTTAATGCTTTTTAGTTCAATTATGTGCATTGCATATCATGGAGGTTACAGCAGGAACACCTGATATAATACCTTCTTGTATCTAGGTTATGCCAAAAAAAGTTTAAAAGTTTAACAACACACTTCCCCAACACGAAGCATCTCACCATTTCATACAAATAGATCTGATATATATTCGTGTTTAATATAAATGAATTACTTATTGTGTCTGGGGGAGGGGGGGGGGGGTGTGCACAAAAACATGGTCTTGCTGTAGTCAAGGCATTTGCCACACTCTGTTAGCCATGCTGTGGTCATAGTTTGCAGTAAACCTTGTGTGCGTTGTGCTTGTGTGAGTGTGTGTGTGACTGTTAGGGAGAGTGAGAGATAGAACACACCAACCAACAGATGGGATTTTACAGTGTCTACATATTGAGATTAGATTATCTCTGCTAATCTGTGTGTCAACTACAGTGAAACAGACATCTACAGTTATGGTCTTGGGTATAAAATACATATACATTTTATGTTGCAACATTTAAGAAGTAACTTGTCCTAATAAATTAAAGGAACAATATGAATTTTTCCCAATGATTCCTCACTTTATTACTCTGACCTGGATGTTTCAAAAACTCTACTAAATCTATTTTAAATGTGGCCACCTCCATGTAGGGGGACCATTCTATGGAGAATAAAACTGATTCATTTAAAGACTATAAAGCAATTAAATGTTTCATCTGATGTGAGCAGCACTTTAAAGAGAAATTAAAAATATAGCTTGCTACTTCTTGGTGGTAAAAATGGTTTATTGCTCCTTTACGTTATACACATAAGATTCAACCTGAATCTGAATATTGTAAAAACCTAATTTCAAAGTTTGAAATGCTAATTGTGTACTATTTACTTTGGCATTCCTAACTCCTTGTCAAGTGATCTTTACCCCTGGAGTGAGAATGTTCTAGTTAATTTGCTCCAGGTACAGGTTGCCTGTTTACACTGACCTAGAATCACGTATCCACCCACAGCATAATATTAACTACTACAAAAGAAGCAGAAAAGCTGATCTCAGATCAGAATTCAATGGCAACTTGCCAAATACCTGATAGATATTTATTGCATTTGCCATTGACCGTTCTTAACAGCACAGAGGTACGACGTGCCCCCCCTTTCAAACCCACTTACTCTGGTTACACAAGAACAAGACATTCCACATTAAAAATAGAACCATGACAGAAAAATCAAAGCACACTGAAACAAAAAAAGAGGAAAAAAGAGAATTTCTCACCATGCCTCCAATATACCGTGTGAGAGGAACTTAAGTTTAATGTGTTGGGCTGTTTGTAGAACTGCTCTGATATCATCCAAGCTGCTTCTAGTAATGTAAGGATAATACTAAATTGGGTGAGTAATGCCTTGTTCCTAGTAATCTACCAGTGGGAAGCTACAGTGTGTTAATATATTACTGAAGAGCTTTGTACTTGGCCTGGGTTTGTTTCATGGCCTGAATTTGGTGCTGTTTTCCCCAGGTGGCCTCCGGACCTAGATTTATAAAAATATCACCCAATCAAAGAGAGAGAGAGAGAGAGAGAGAGAGAGAGAGAGAGAGAGAGAGAGAGAGAGAGAGAGAGATATGATAAGGATGCATATTATTTTTTTCACTTATGAAGTTCTAGGCTGCTGTGACTTTTCTCATGTGAATCATCTCATCTCAAGTCAGAACTTAATAACACATGGGCTTGAGTGTGAAGGGGTGAACTCCGCTACAACGCAGTTGCTCGTCCCATAATCCCAAAGGCCAGGATTTGACTGGCAGCCATTTGAGCCAAACACTTCAGTGCACGTCTTTGCAGCATTCAAGGGGTGATTTTTCGAGTCAACAAGCATCTGGTTTCTGATGGAACTCAAACATAAAGACAAACATAAAGATGAACAGGGAAAAGCCAAAGCAGTGGGTCCTACGGACAGTCGCAGTAATTTTCACGCTACTGTGTCTGATGATCCAGTATAGTCTGAACAACGGAATTAGATGCCCATGTTGGGCAGTTGGACGTGGTCCAACTGTGAGTCACTAATTTTCTACTACCAAATCAAAATAGTCGTTGTGATGGGATTTACATCTGTGAGCCACTCCACAGTGTGGAGTCCACACATTGCCTGAACGCGTGCAAGCTACCGAGCCAAGGCCA
Source organism: Brachyhypopomus occidentalis (assembly GCA_020368025.1). NCBI lineage: Eukaryota > Metazoa > Chordata > Actinopteri > Gymnotiformes > Hypopomidae > Brachyhypopomus > Brachyhypopomus occidentalis. Next base: position 2,613,542 of record JAGXOD010001376.1, read on the forward strand.
CCGTAGAACTATAACGAACCGAGATGTCACTCACGTGGAACTCTGCGTTGCTGGAATGATCGTGTCTATAACTTCTTAAGAACAGAGGAAAGTTCTCTTGGCAGCGTGTTCTTCACGCAGATGGTGATCTATTTTCTTCCCATATTCACCCGATCCCACGCGCTCTGGGCCACAGCAATACAGATTTATTCACGGGGATCTTCTTTAATATGAAACAAGGATAACAAAGGGACTCCCACGGCTAGACTAATTTAAGACATAATTTAATAGCTTCTATAAAATGTCCTTTGTGGACTGTGTTCCGAAACATACTTGTTATTTAGGAACAGGCAAACTATGTTGGTTCCTCCTCACTTCAATACCGTTTACTTGTTCATTGAAAGTTTGGATATATATTCTATTTGAATATTATTAGCATTATTTACAATAAGCTTCGATAAACCTAATATAGGTTACAATAGACAACCTGTTTGTAGTGACCTCTATCTTAAATTTGGATACGTTTGTACAAACCTAAGTATGTATATATAAGGTTTGGAATATAAAGCCGCTGTCATGTTTATGAACGTACGCGCGAATATGGTCTATTTTGTCGGTGGCCTTCAGTTTCTAACCAATAGGGTTCCAGCCTTGGGGCAGACGACTTAAAAGGCCTCGCGCAATTTAAACTTGTGTGAGTGCCTCAGTGATAGTTTCCATAGAGTGTCTTCTTGGCTGTCAGTGGACCCGCTGGCTGGTGCAGTAGAATTCCTTTACAGTTGTGTATCTGTTTGTCATCACGAACAGACACTTCTAACGCGTTTAGTAAAGGTGGTCTGCAGTCTCTTGTGGATACTTTCTGAGACTCATTACTCCTAAATAAATCACTTCCCTCACAACCCTTATTTATGTGCCGCATACAGTTAAATGGTAGAATTTGGGCGTTCTATAATGACATCTTTAAAGCAGGTTAAACTAACAGGTTATGTACTGGGCTTTGCTATTCTCTATTCTATTGAATTTGCTGATTGTCTATGGTTGAAAAGCCACATGTGGCTAAATTGGTATTAGAAGAAGTGACTTGAGCGAATGTGTCTTTATGAACATTAGTTGAGGCTTCAACCGGTGTCCAGAATCCCAGGAGAAATAAAGGTGAAATAACCTAAGTGCTCCACCTACTGGAAGACATAGAAATAACATCGTCTTTCACCCAGTGGCATAATCTGACGACATCAGCAGCATCCAAGCCAACAGTATCTGAGACAACCGATCAGCGTCATTAACTGCGCTCGTGCAGCTTCCAGGCCTTCCAGGACTGCTCTTCAAGGTTGGACATTAGAAAAATAGAGCATCTCTGTGTCGTGTTTGTGATTTATGCCTCTGCGTTGTTTGTCGTGCCGGCTAAACACATGTATGGCTCTCGTGTGTGCTTGGAACGGATGGTGTGTGATGTGTCGATCGGATGTTTTTATTTCTAGTGCGGGAATAAAAACGAATATGGCGCTGGTGCTGTGTAACATTTGTATACGTCGTCACTATTTTATATAGGCCTATGGTTTGTGTGCCGTTTCATAGTCCATTTCGGTTCATTTCATCGCATTGCAGTTTACATGCTTTTCGTCATGTGGCCGCGGTTCACACATGGAGAAAGAGAGGGAATTACATAACCACGCAGTAACGTTTCCATATCAATTTAGGACACTTCTGAAAGGAGACAACGCATGATTTATGATGCCAATGTTTGAGCTTTAGGGTGGGAAGCCCCACACGTAACCATTTTGTTGGGTGTGGAGACTCTGCCGCATAGGACAGGTGGCCTGTAGTGTTCCATTGTTACCCAGACAACGTTTATACTGAGCAAAGCATGACCGACAGGTCGCGTCGTTGTGGTTTCGGTTAGGCAATTTGCTGTCAGTTTAAATGGCTGAAAATAATTAAAAGAAAATACCAATAGAGACAGAACTGGCCGCTGAGGTTTTGTAAAATCTAAACCTGTACATTTTATATTTTTACGACGTAGTGGGAAAAAGGATGTAGTGTGTGTGTGTGTGTGTGTGTGTGGTGGTCTTCTAACTGGAAAATAACACTGCCCATTCATGACATTACTCATGTCGATAAACACTATAATTTTGGTGTCAGATTTCAAGATTATGTTTTTGATGGTGTCACAGAAATCTAGGAATTAAACAGAGTACTAATCTGTAATAAAAATGGCGTGCGTGTATGAGTTGTATTGACCTTATTACCGTCATTTGTTCTCTGCAGTACCAAAGTAGAACAATCAGATTAACAGAATAAATCATTATTATAATGGTTTGGATGTGTTCTTAATAGCTCATGACTATCCAAAGGAATGACCCTAAAACTGAACTGAAATTACCCAAATATTTCATATAGCATGTTAATTATACTGTTAACCATGTTCTACTAACAGTGTAAGAGCCATAGTCCTAAAAATATAAAAGATGTCCAAGTCTTTTTTTTCACAGACATTAACAACATGGTGTTCCTCTTTATTCATCAACAGTCAGGTCCTGAATAAATAAAACGTATAATTAATTATTGAGCTTGCTTCCTACTCTAGGATCCATTACTTTTCCTGAAATCCCATCAACCCTGAGCAATGGGAAAGGAGAAACTGCACATCAACATCGTGGTGATTGGACATGTGGACTCTGGAAAGTCCACCACCACCGGCCACCTCATCTACAAGTGTGGCGGCATCGACAAGAGGACCATTGAGAAGTTTGAGAAGGAGGCCGCCGAGGTGAGACTCCGTTCAGAGGGCAAAAAGAGCCCCGATTGGCGTCCAGTAGAGCTGCAGAGTACTGCTATTGAGATGCAGTGGAGATTGTGTTGCACTGCTGTTTATGTACTGGATTTGTTTCATATAAATATACATTGGTTGTTATATTGCTTGCTTTTTCAATATAATCATCTCAGATGGGCAAAGGCTCCTTTAAGTATGCGTGGGTTCTGGATAAGCTGAAAGCAGAACGTGAGAGGGGCATCACCATTGACATCTCCCTGTGGAAGTTCGAGACCAGCAAGTACTACGTCACCATCATCGATGCACCAGGACACAGAGACTTCATCAAGAACATGATCACTGGCACTTCCCAGGTCTGTGTCCATCCAGACATTGCAGACTAGAAGCAGACTTGCCCTTAATTATCATTTGGTGGCCTGGAGCTTGACATCCAAGATTTAGCACGTGCTAAACATTTATTTTTATTTAGTGCAGTGCTTTGATAAGTGTATAAATAAATTAAAGAATAATAAAATAAATATAATAAATGAACACAGCCATGAGCTTTAGCTTCTTAGCACATGCCTCCTCCCGTTCCTTGTGAGCACAGGCAGATTGTGCCGTGCTGATCGTGGCGGCTGGCGTGGGGGAGTTCGAGGCTGGCATCTCAAAGAACGGGCAGACGCGGGAACACGCCCTGCTGGCGTATACGCTGGGCGTCAAGCAGCTGATCGTGGGCGTCAACAAGATGGACTCCACGGAGCCAAACTACAGCCAGAAGCGATATGAGGAAATTGTGAAGGAAGTCAGCACTTACATCAAGAAGATTGGCTACAATCCTGAGACGGTGGCCTTCGTGCCCATCTCGGGCTGGAACGGAGATAACATGCTAGAGGCTAGCCCCAATGTTAGTGAAGTACCACTCTAAAAACATGTATCACGCATCATCCTAATTATGTAAAAATCTAATTAATGTATTGAGAAACCTGTTGTCTTATCATCTTTGCTTATCATGGATTTCATCAATTTCACCATGGACATGAGCCTAGACAGAAAACGTTGCACCAGGGATATGGCTCCAGTGCTGTGTGAAATGCATCCTTGCATGCAAGCAGGATCATGATGGGTGCTAAAGCTGTCGGAGCATGTTTTCCACAGATGAGCTGGTTTAAGGGCTGGAAGATCACGCGTAAGGATGGCGGCGTTTCTGGGACCACACTGTTAGAGGCTCTGGACGCCATTCAGCCCCCCACCCGGCCCACAGACAAACCCCTCCGCCTTCCTCTGCAGGATGTTTACAAGATTGGAGGTGAGAAGACAGATATGCAGACAGACAGACAAACAAGCACAGGCACGAGCAGTGTGAATGCTAGTGGTTGAAGTTTATGTTGTCTGTTTAGACATTTTGTTATCTTCCACTGAATATGGTACTGAGTATAGTACTGTCACAACAAATGTGCTGCTTCATAACTTCAAAGAATTCAAAACATCTTTAGAACTTTAAAGGCTACTAAATGCACAGTTGGATTGACACTAATTGGCTAGTGAAGTGACAGTGAATCTAAATTTAGGAGTGGCAGTGGATCGGTTCTAAAACGGTCCTCTTCTACTACTCAGGTATTGGGACTGTCCCAGTTGGCCGGGTTGAGACGGGTGTCCTCAAACCTGGCATGGTTGTGACCTTTGCCCCTGTGAACGTGACCACTGAGGTGAAGTCTGTGGAGATGCATCATGAGGCCCTATCAGAGGCACTGCCCGGCGACAACGTGGGATTTAATGTGAAAAACGTCTCTGTCAAGGACATCCGTCGCGGGAATGTGGCAGGGGACAGCAAGAATGATCCTCCTCAGGAGGCTGCAGGCTTCACTGCACAGGTGTCCACAATGCTCAGTAGCCACACAGCAGAACACAGATATTGAAGACATAACTTAAAAATCAAATTTCACATACTCTATATTTAAATCAACCATTTCTGTCAAACCAGCCATCCTTGTCAAAAATTACCGAATGTTATTAGCATAGATGCTTGATTATTACAAATGCAGATTGAATAGCCAGCTGGATAAGACAGTAATGTTCCTTCTTGTGTTTATTGGGCTATTCTGCATCCGCTCGCAGGTCATCATCCTGAACCATCCAGGCCAGATCAGTGCTGGCTATGCTCCCGTGCTGGACTGCCACACTGCCCACATCGCCTGCAAGTTCGCCGAACTCAAGGAGAAGATTGACCGTCGCTCAGGGAAGAAACTGGAGGACAACCCCAAATCGCTGAAGTCCGGCGATGCCGCGATCGTGGACATGATCCCGGGGAAGCCCATGTGTGTGGAGAGCTTTTCTGAGTACCCCCCTCTGGGTAAGCACCTGTTTTTGTTTGTTTGTTTTATGGAAATTCTTCTTTCCCCCAATTTGATATGAAGAACAAATACATATAGGAAAAAAGCTCACCTGGACTGGTTTTCTTAGGGCGCTTTGCTGTGCGTGACATGCGTCAGACGGTGGCAGTGGGCGTCATTAAGGGTGTGGAGAAGAAGACGGCTACCTCTGGCAAGATCACCAAGTCCGCCCAGAAGGCCCAGAAGAACAAATGAATGTTTTGCAGGGCTGCGAAGTCTCGAGTCAGCCACAGCAGAATCCACACCACCCATCCGCTCGTTAGCTCCATAGGAAAAGCCTGGCTAATTATCACAATGCATCGCAAGAGTAGACGGAGGAAAAACACAGACACGTACAAACACAAACACATAAAACACATATATGAACACACACACAAACACACACGAACACATGAAAACACATACATAAACACACATACACAAATGCTCTGACAATGATAAGGATGGCTAATATATTGTATCATTGTATTTATGTCTGGCCATTAGTAGTTTGGAGTTTCTAGTCTAAATTGTTGTGTGAGCTCTGCATTGGATTGACGTAAGCACCTTATGCTAGTCTTTAGACATGGGAGAGGAAAACCGAGCCATTTGGTCATAATCTTCTGCTTACTGTGCAATAGTGTGAGGCCCTCCTCTCGCGTTCCCAATCAGCCATGTAGCTGTCACTAACCCGACCTGCCTTGTAGCTAACGTCGCTAACCTGACCTGCCTTTTAGCTAAAGTTGCTAACCTGACCTGCCATGCGAGATCAACCGATCTCTCCTGCTTGTCGTAGATATTTATTTTCATGTTGGACTGTACTGTGTTTGTGATGTGGCTTTAAACCGATATAGGCGTCGTTTTTCCCGCTGCATGCATGAAACTAAGCTAGCTAGCGCACTTTACTGAGACTGCGACACCTTTAGCACTCTGTGTAGTCTGAGCATAAGTGAACACTTTCGTGTATCATAACATGTGGACATGTTTCTCCATAAGCTCATGTAACATGTGGGTTCACAATAAAAGCAATTTTAAGGAAGAATAAAAGACATTTTAACACTCTTTTAAAAAAGATGTTCATGGAAGTTGTCAGTTTTTTTTTTCTTCTCTTAAATCTTTTATATATGGCAGCACGGCTGAGATTTGAACGGAAGTTACATGTACACGCAGTTTAGTTTAGTTTTTTTAATATTTTTAAAAAAGTAATCATCCTATCATCCTATTGATAAGCATCCTATCATGGCTACCAATAAATGCAGCCCTACTAATATTAAGCTATACTTCTACTCCTCCGTAGGCAAAAAGTTCATTGGACACAGAACGGTGAAAAAAACCAGGAGAAGTTGTGGTTTGGGCATCTGCTCATGTTTAATTGATTTTATCAAAACTGTACAGTGTATAGCAGCAAAGGAGTCTTCCAATGTGTCTGGCACTTAGGCCTGAAGAAGAAGAGAGGAACTTCAGGATTCAATGGACTAGTTAGAAAGAGCAAAAACAAACATATCTGCCAGATATTTCAGTAAAAATGAAGTTACGTTTAAGTTGGCTTGATAAAGTCACAACTTTTCTTTTTTTTCATTACAGACACATCCAGCTCCTCCAACCTGAAGCCTACAGTTATGAAATGTTAATATTGCTGGCTTAATACACAGGTCTGCTACTGTTGTTTTTCTGAGATGAGATTTTCATTGTTTTAAAACAACCACCTTGTGTTACTCCCTTTTTTTCTACGTTATCCTCTACTGCAGTTTTTGAAAACCATTTCTGAAAGACTGAAATGCTAGATTCATGTTTAAAATGGTTGCCCACGGCTTCTATTATGATTTTCCTATGCAGAGCTATTCAAGTTATAAAGAAAACCAGAGTGACCTAACTTGATAAAGCTTTCCAGATAAACCTCACAGAGGCCATCAGGTCTAGAACATAATACATCAGAACATAATGTACAAGATCTCTGCCAAGCCAACTTGCCTACAAACTTTCCTCTCTATTTTACCAGCCGCTGTTTGGGGGCTATGACCTGCTGCGTACTATGTGCATATATGATTGGAGCCATGCAAGGTTCATGCACCTCTGCAAACAGAGTTCTGGATTTTGTAAGGGGCTTGTCAGTTTGTGAATCAATTTTCATTATTCAATCTTTTTACTAATCAATTAATTATGAATCAACCTTTTCTCTCTTTATTACTCTACATAAAGCATAAGAGGCATTTAGAAAAAGCACAAAAAACAATGTTTTTAGAAAAAGGACAAAGCATGCAGTGATGTGTGTTCATGTGTGGTCAACTCTCAGATTTTAAAATCGGTACTGAACAGCAATTATAAAACTGAAAAAATGAAACCACAGACCCCCTCCCCCCTTCTATCCTTCCTCATATAACCTCCTCTTTTTCTCTTCCACAACCAAAACGCTAAAATACCCCAGCTTCAACCCCAGTTTTATATCATTCATTAAGATCATAGCCCAGAGTTCCCGGTCATTCTCCAGGGTTCTTTCAGTTGGACGTGCGGCACACCTTAAGGCCTTGCGCCACCCGCGCTGGCCGCGCGCCCCCTGCTGTCGGGCCGAGGGCGCCCCCTGCTGTCGGGCCTGTTCTCAGCAGCGTGGCCTCGGCAGCAGCCTGCGGCAGGAAGCCAAAGCCAGTGGTGGGAAGCGGGGCCGGGTTCTCCGTGTCTGTTTCGGCGATGAAGAGGTTGACTTCGCCCCAGCCACTCCCACCTGCCTCACCGCCGCCGCCGGACGAGGAGTCCGGGCTGCTGCTGGCAGAGAGGCAGCCCCGGCAGTCCACCTCGGAGGAGCTGAGGAGGTTGTGGAAGGAGACGGACTTCCCCAGCACATGGTCCCCGCTGCCTGGCGCCGGGACCGGGCAGGGCGGGGCCGGCGGCTCAGTCTCCGCCTCCAGACTCATGCGTCGCCACCAGGAGCAGTCCTCCTTGGCACTGTGCTGGCACAGCTGCTGAGGTCTCCCCGAGTCCAAGTTGGGAGCCGAGTCCTGCCGGTAGCTGGGTAAGCAGGAGTGGGGCATGGTTGGGGCACCGCTGCTCTGGCCTGACTGGGCTGGAAACTGGGGGAGCTGAAACCGACCAGACGCCGCCGCCGCAGACAGTGGGGGCGGAGGGTTGCAGCCCAAGCTGGGAAAATGCATTCTGCTGGGGTGAATGTTATTGGGCGAGAGGATGGGGGGTGGGGTTCCCCCGACGGGGTGACCCTCCAGGGTGGGTGTGGCCGGTGGCTGGAGCGGCGAAGGGGTAAAAGGCGGCGCGGAGCCGGGATCGCCCACGGCCGGAGGAGACGCGGACGTGCTGGCCAGGTGGCGGTGGGCCTCGTTGGGCCCCAGGATGAGTTGGAGGCCGCGGGGCAGGTTGGAGCTGCTGGAGTGGCTGCACTGGGAGGTGGAGGAGAGATCTTTGCTGAAGGGCGAGCACGGGTAGTCCGCCACCTGCTCCAGCTCAAACAGGGGCAGCGAGGACAGGGTGAGGGCAGGACTGGAGCCCTTCCGCAGGACCTGCCTGTAGATATCCAGCAGTGAGTCCAGCTTGGACTCGATGGACTGCACCTACACAGGGGACATGGGCGGGACCAAAAGTCAATCTGTGCACGTGAAATCCTTTATTTCTACTTCTAGTGGGTTAACGCGGCACACACTCGCTCAACTGTCTCACGTGCTAGTGGGTTAACGTGGCACACACTCGCTCACCTGTCTCACGTGCTAGTGGGTTAACGTGGCACACACTCGCTCACCTGTCTCTCGACCTTACACACCCTCCCCAGCATACTGACGTCCTCCTGCAGTTCCCCATCAGAGAGCATCTTCTCCCTCAGTTTCTTCTCCAACGGGACAGGGCCTCTCCCCAGGATCTGATCCACTCTGAGAGGAATATAGAGAGAGAGGAAAGGAGAGAGAGGGACAGAGAGTTGACTAAATGTAAAGAGGAAGATGGAGAAATAATGACATGGACACGGTATTGAAAGATACGATTTCATTGGTCCACAAATAACACGCCATCAGTAAAAGAGACCAGAGAAGGTATTTCTTGTGCAATGCAGGTTTTTAGAATTAATACAAAACCTCTTCCTTAGTTATTTTTCGATGCAATTCTGGTGAATACAATAAAATCATAACAGATTACATTCTGGACCTTCAGATGTTACCCTCTGCAAACATCCCTTCAGTTACCTTCAGTTTAAACCACTGCCACAGGGAGGCGTTGCCCCCAGTAGATGGCAGTATTTGACCAGTCGAAATCAGTCCAATAACGGACATAAAGATTTGTACAATGCAACAGTTCTTGAAGTGCGGTCTTGCTGCCTTTAAAAAGGTTTACTTTATTCACATTTTTAATTTAGTGTTTCCAAAAAATATTAACAAACATCAGGTAGAAAAATCAAATACTGACAAATACTGTAAATAAAAACAATAAAGATAGTGGCAAAATAAGCTAATATTCAATCAGCTACCCATAGTATGCTATGAAGAGCATTTTGTTACATAGTGTGATTTCAGTGACCTGTCACCATACAGTCAGCATCAAACTGTGGAGCATGGTGGAAATCCCACAGGCCAGCACAACAAGACATGCACACACACACACTAGCACACACACACACAATGGCATTCTTTGTACATGGCCATTGTACAGTGACACTACAGGACTTCACTGTGGCGTGGTAATGCCTTTGTGCCCAGTATTTATTTTGTGCTCTTGTATTGCTTGTGCCTGTAAATCATTGTGTGTGTGCTTGTATATCTGTGTGTGTGTGTGTGTATGCGTGACTGACAAACAAATGGAAAGTGAGCAGGTTAGTTAGGTTAGCTCTGTTCATGCCTGTCTCAGTGCGTGCAGGTCTGCCCACCATATGTGTGTGTGTGTTTGAGAGAGAGAAATACAGAAAAGCAGCACCTCGTCTGCAGGCTTTTGATCCGACACAGCATGTCCAGGTGGCCGGCGGAGTACTGCTCGATCACGTCCTTCACGTCGTACGGACGCAGTGTTTCCTTAAACTTCTTCTTTGCTACGTGAAACTTCATAATCCTGCAGAGTGAAACACACAGAGCAAAAGGAGTAAGATCGTAGCTCCATTGTCAACGTCCACAGAACCTGTGTTTTTACTGAATGATAGAGACTTCTGGATGGGTTTGAAGTGCGAAAATAAAGTCAGAGAATGTGTTGAAAATTGACATTTGTTCCACTAGGGGGCAGTAATGACCAAGTAATTCAAAACTGTAGAACGAGATAGAATGAAACAAATACTTGTGAACGGTTATAAAATATTTATAAGGCATTAATTTAACATTGAGTCAAATTGTATTTATTCAGAGAAAATATTATGGAATTGTAACCAAACAACAGCAAATCCGATATCATAAAACCTCAGGCAATGCTCTCCCTGTCTCTCTCTAACCCCCTTACCCTGTCTCTCTCTTTCTCTAACCCCTCTCCCTGTCTCTCTCTCTCTAACCCCTCTCCATCTCTCTCTCTCTAACCCCTCTCCATCTCTCTCTCTCTCTCTCCCCCTCTCCCTGTCTCTCTCTCTCTAACCCCTCTCCATCTCTCTCTCTCCCCCTCTCCCTGTCTCTCTCTCTCTCTCCCCCTCTCCCTGTCTCTATCTCTCTCTACCACCCCATCTCTCTCTCCCACCTCCTTTCCCTCTCATTTTCTCTGTCTCGCACATAACCCACCCACACACACCCTGCGGCATCTCGCAAAAGCAGGCTGCCCCCAGCACAGCGTGTGTTGACGTCGGCTCGGCGCGAGTGTGTGCGCGTACCAGGCTCATGCTCTCTGAACCAAAGAGACAGCGTGGTGGTGCCATGGAGGGCTCTACCTTCCACCGGCGCCTGAGCACCACAGGCTATCATGAGCTCTGCGTTCGGCCATAGCTGACGCCAACGTTCACCGGTGAGGCGCTAGATGTGCAGAAGTCACCGGCACTACTGAGAATCGACCGCGAGCTCTCCAGGTCTGAAACATTTCACTCTGCTGGTTCTCCAGTTATTATTGTGCCCCTTGTATAGCGTAATTCGTTTGCACTGCATCCCCACAGGAGCTGGTCATGGCAGTGTAAAACAGAGAAGTGTATCAATTTGAAGGACCTCTGACAAAAACACCATTCTGAGGCCGTCTAAACAGGAGCAATCACTGCTCTTCTCGCCATGAGCCTGCTCCTGTACTTCATGCTCTGTGCTTTCGTATGGCTTTTCAGGGAAAGCATGAACACCTGAATGGTATGGACACTGTCTGGATTTACCTCACTGCCCGGATGACGGTCTTCACGGCTGGGGACAGATCCTCAGAGGAGAACTCACAGTGGCAGCCTTTCTCATCGAAGATTTCCTCGGTTCCCATATTAGCTTCACCTGCCCAAATGCGCGTGCACACACACACACACACACACACACACACACACACACACACACACACACAAGTGCTCTTGTATTGTTGAGCTCAGTTAATCTTCTAATCATTCGTTCATGCGACTGAGGTCTCTTTACTGTTACACCACACAGAAATAATAGCAAAAGTTATTGGTCTGTTCCATAACTTGAGCAAGAACAATACGACTGAAATACGAATGAAAGAAAGAGAAAATAACTAAATGACTAAAATGGTGAAAGAGTGAAAGAGACAGAGTAAAAGAGGGGGAGGCCGGACAAACCCGCAATGAAAAGAGAACACGCTAGAAAGAAAGAAACTTTTCTGAATTATGAACAGTTTGACCAAAAACAAGTCAAATTTCCTATTCAAAAGCCTTGGGATTTTTAACAAGCTTTGGACAATAACACACCCCTCCTGCAGTAACCCTGGGCAAATATACCCTGAATGGGAGTATCTGTATATACACATCAGTCAGCCATACCATTTAAACCACCTGCCTAATATAGTACACGTCTTCCTTATGCTGCCTAATGAGCTCTGAGCTTCTGAGCCCTGGACTCCACAAGACCTCTGAGACATGAACTCCACAAGTCCTGTGAGACCTGAACTCCACAAGACCTCTGAGACCTGGACTCCACAAGACCTCTGAGACCTGAACTTCACAAGACCTCTAAAGATGTCCTGTGGTATCTGGCACCAAGACATTAGCAGCAGATCTTTTAAGCCTTGTAAGTTGCGATGTGGCCCCCCCCCTGGATCAGACCAATTTTTGCAGAACATACCACAGGTGCTTGATTGGATTGAAAAATGGGGGATTTGGACGTTGAGTCAACATTCAAACCATCCCTGACCCGTTTGGCAGTGTGAATTATCCAACCGAAAGAGGTCACGGTCATGAGGAAAAATGAAAGGGTGTACTTGGTGTATAACAATGTTTAGGTAGGTGGTATGTGTTAATGTAACATCTACATGGTCCAGGGTTTCCCAGGAGAACACACTGCCTCTGCCTGCATGCCATCCCACAGTGCACTCTGATGCCTCTTCTCCAGGTAAGCAACACATGACGTTGTAGTTTGGAGCTCATGGACTCAACCACACCAGCTTTATCTCTCATGCCATCTAGACTTGTCCTGCTGTCCGTCAGCTCATAGGTAGTGAAGGGAATCTGGTGGGTGTGCCCATCTGAAGCTCTGAATGCCAGAAAAGGCCGCAGACTGGGAAGTGTGTGAGTGCGTGTGTGAATGTCTGTGCGTGTGTGTACATGCATTGAGGGACAGATAGGACAACAAAGGAAGGGACCAGAGAGTGGAGAACAGGCCTCGTCTCAACAAGACACTTTTGCCCCATCTCAGCAGGGGGACCAATCAGGACCATCTGTCCCTGAGGATGCAATATGAGCAAATATGACAGCACAGTTCTGCCGCTGCACATTCCAGGCTCCACACTGCAGCAAACTCTTCAATTGATGTTGCTTAAAATGTGTTGAATGCAAATGTGTTGTTATTTATTTATTTTTCAAGAACGGTCTTCTGGAATGCCAGAGAATGATCAGAACGCTCTTCTGGAATGCCAGAGATTGGCCAGGTTCCTCACGCCACACAATAATTTGTTTTGTGATTTGCGACGTTCTGCAAATTGCCAATACTGCGATAATTACTCACAAACAATTCATTGTGTAGCCCTAGTTGCTGGCAACAACATCATCATCAATGCCATATCAGCAGGCTGCCACAGTTTACCAGTGGGGATGGAACTCTATGCATATTAAATATGGATCATTCACACTATCGTGAAATCCAGAGTGATAAACAGACTCCTTTGAAAAGACAGCCATACTGTGTACAATGACCACTGGCTGACTACGTTCTTCTGCTCTGCCTTTTCACAGCTGCCAGATGGAAGTGGGGTAGTGACGAATGTTTGACAGTAATAACACCTGTCCTTAATGGTGCCAGTGAAACCCACGCAAACAGCTCGCACATGTCAGACTGCTCTTTTTTAAGAACCCAACACGAATGCGATGTGTTGGTGGCAGGCACTTCGAACAACGCCCAAAATGTCGACCGCCCAGCAGGAATGGCGTTCGTAGACATCTGACGAAGACCTTGATCAATCAAGCCCAAGCCACCAATCAGAGGGGGCCTTACCTTCGGTGGCGGAGCGCGATTGGGTCTTGAGGCGGAGGGAGGGCCTGAAGCGAGTTCGGTCATTGAAGCTCCAGCTCTTCTGGACTTTGGCTGGGCTGGATCCCTCCGTGCTGATGTCGGCACCCGGCGAGCGGCGGTCCGTGGCGGACGTCTGCCTGCTCTTAATGCTCTGTCCGCGGGGACTGGCCATCCTCACCCGGTCCTTAAAGGTCCTTAAAGCTCAGGACAGGAAGAGAGAGAGAAAAATTCTGACTGTTAAAGTGGTTTGCAAGGTGCACAAATGTGGAGAGAGAAACAGAGTTTACAGTTTATCTGTCCAGACACCTTATTCCATCAAACCATTAGTTTACTTCTCTCTCTCTCCTTCTCTCTCTTTCTCTCTCACACACACACACACACACACACACCATACCCTGTCATATATACCTTGAGCAGTACCATAAGAGACCATCTAGCTTCATGGGGGTAACACATATTCCACTGATATGGGGTCAGTATTGAATTATCTAGAATGTGAGATGAAGACTGGGAGATTCTGACTTCCACTTGGGCAATACGTGAGGCAAGCAATGTGAGTAATGTGTGATAAATTAAACCATATTATATTGTCCCAAACGACGTTGATTACAAGTGCCTGTTGCCTTTACTGTATTTGTTTAACACTCATCGTTTTTGTTGTTGCGTCAGCTATATGTGTTAATTTGCATGTTATTTTTCCAATCACACCAAAGAGTTAATACAACTTATGTAATAGCAAGGATTTGGAAACATTATTTACAATTTCTTATGGTGGAAATGTTCAGAGATCAGATGAATTCACCATTTCATGCCACACCTTTTATTATAATGGTGTGATTATAATAATGATTGGCCAGGTCATTGTCATGTTTGTAGTGCAGACGTAGACGTCTCACAGTTTTAAACTTGTTTCTAAGATCAATATGGGTCAAAAGTGACCCAACCATAATAGGAGGGATCACCAGTGTCAATAGAACAGAATAGTGAACTGGGGAACATAGAAACCTAGAGACAGGATAGCATTATGGGGGACTACCGGTGCTGGCGTTTTGTGGTTGAGCTGTAGGGGACCTGCAGGTCTTGTGTGAGTCACAGGTCTAGGATCACCATGATCCCTCATTTCAGTGGATACAGATACAGATCAGCACGTTCTGGAGAACCTACTGCGTACAGGCTCGAGGGCACTGCAATGCAGATTTACAGTTTTTTCCAGCTGCTAACACACTAAAATGACCTGCTTAGCAGAAATATTTTAACTGACACACAGAGAGCACAACCTGTTCTCAAGTCTCCAAAACTCTAAACACATTTCCTGTTTTACACACATTTTGCAATTTAAAATGGCACTTTTTAAAACACATTGAACACGGTTCTCTGCAAAAGATACAACAATCTGACATGCAGAGAGAGGAAGAAGGAGGGTGAGAATGAGAGGGGAGGAACAGTTGGAGGTAGAGGTAGAGGTAGAGGTAGAGCTGGTAGAGGAATTCATGGCCAAAGAAGACAACAACTGTCAAATGACATCAGAGCAACCTTAGCTGATCATGTCATCAACCATGGGCTGACAATGCAAGAGGCTGGACAGAGAGTGCAGCCCAACTTGAGCCGCTTTACTGTCGCCTCTGTCATCCGGACATTTAGACTAGGGAACAGGCATGTGATGATATTGATGTGGGTAACGATTCAGGGATGGATGAGGCACTCAAGGCGCTTCTTCCCTCAATGTCTGGCAAGGGAAGATATTGCCTGTGATGTGACGATCAAGGCGTTGTGGCCAGACCCAGCCAAAGCGGCAAGATCCTGCCTAATTTTGTTTCTTCCATCTTTTTTTCTATAAATTTTCTCTATACTTTTTCTGTAATGTTCTTTTTTCATTTTTTGTTCTATACAATGCAAATATATATGTTGTGCAGATATTGCACTGACTTGTTTGGTGAAAATAAATAAATCTGAAGAATTTTCAACAATTTGAACTATTTTAGTATTATGACAAAGCTCACTAGACATTAGTGTTTTTCATTCTGCCCAGCAGTGTGTAGTTGATCAGACAAAAATGTAGTTATATGATGAAGTGTGTGTGCTGTTTGGTGCAAAAGTTTGATTTTTATAATGTTATATGTAGTTTTGGTTGCAGTGCTTGATTTTGCAGGATATATGAGGTATTCCGCAGTTTGGGTGTGTGGTTTTGTGAATTGTGTTAAGTATTTTGATAAATTGTGATAGTTTTCAAAATTGTGTCTTAGCAGATGGAAAAAACTGTAACATGGCAACGCGGCCCGATAGCCTTCTGGAAACTCACAGGACCACAGACAGTCTCCATGAGCAATCAGTACTATGATGGAGAGGAGAGAGTTATATCCAGGGACTTAGACAGACGGACTCAGGCTATTAGGCATTAGCATAGAACATTAGGAAGTCTGATCTTGTAGAAATGAATGGTGCTGTCTGCCACATAATTACCTTTAGTATCAGACAGCAAGACTGGTTATGTTACCATTACTCACTATATTCAAACATGGAAATATAGGAGTTTTTGGACGGGCACCACACAATGAGCTGTTAAAATCAAGGTACCTAAATGACAGACACAAGCATTCATGTTTAGCTGGTTTGCTTCTAAGGATGAAAATCCCTGGTCTTCCAGGCACCTACATAGCTGCAAGAGTCGAGACAACGTCTCCGAGTTCACACTGAGAGCCAGGCATGCTAGCTGTACCTGCTTTGTCTCCTGTCATGCTGCACACGAGGACGAGACACGCTAACGCTAACATTACTTATGGCTGTTCGCTCTCAGCGCACGAGGACATTTTCCTGTTGCTGTCTTTTTATTCTGCTTCTTTTTACACATGACGGAATATGAAGGACAATTGAATCGAGGAGCGGCGGCCATTTAGTGTCTAACAGTGTTTCCATGACTCACGCGGTCCTCTCAAGCCTCAAATGTGCCTCATGTAACTATGCTAATTCTTCCGGAGCTCCGCGGCTACGGGCCCTTATTGAATGGTGCGTCACCGTGGGAACAAATGGTGGCTCATTAGGTGCAATAAATGCTTCAGAGGCCACATTATCCCGATGAAGGGGGCCCTCGTCCTGACTCCTCGTCCTCCTCTCCATTGCGGCCTTCCACACAAAGAGCCGACGTAGACGGAGAGGCAGACCAGGGCTCCTCGCACCTCCGAACGCCTCCCTCGTCATTTCACAATCACAGCAAAATGACTTTGTTAGTTTGGTATGAGCTACTATGATATTCCAATTGGCCAGAGGCTATTACCTTCCCTCTGGCTCCATTAGGGGCCGTATGCTTATGACGAGAGGCGATCAGGCAGCTGCCTCTGGGAAGGGAATTTCAAGCAGCGTGGTAGGAGCATCTATTAGCGTAATGACCGTTGCGTAACAGCTCGCTCCAGTGTCACCCTTAGGTTTGGTGGCCCCCCTTTTGTCTCTCTTGCTCTCTAACTAAAAGCGATGTCATTACATGCCCTGCGTCTCACCAGGGAAAGAAAAAACAAAAAAAAAACAAAAACAAAACAAAGGCACCGCATTTAAATCTCGCAATTATGTGCCTGCACACATATACACACGCTCCACCTAATCTTAACACACATTTATACTTGGAGAACATAATAAGAATGACGAATAATCAGCTGGAAACCAGTCATCGTGGATGAGCCACTTTCTGTGTGAGTATATTTAGCCACCTAGTGGTGACTTGGCACATTACATTTTACCACAGAATAAACACCAGCACTAAATAAGTTTATGATTTTAAATCTAAATAAATGAGAAGGAAAAGTGATACCAACCTTGCGGCTGTCTCAGCTTGGTCTTTCCTTTAGTTGGAGCAGAAGTGCAGGACAAGAAAGTAATAAATGAACACAGAGAGTACCAAGTTATACTTCATGAAATAACCTTTATAACACGGTTATAAAGCATTAATCAACAAGGGCAGCAGAGTTTTACCGACATCAAGTTTAATAATGAACCATAAGCAAAAGCTGAAGAATCTACATGCACGTTACAGGACTCAGAATGTACTGCGACCCAAGCTGCAAAGCAGAAGGAGAAAGGGAGAAGGAGTATGTGTTACTAGACAGCCTAGGTGCATGTGTGGTGTGTGTGTGTGTGTTTCAATATCTGTGTGTTTGGGGTTACGTCTTAAAAGGAGGTGGCTCAGAATTTCCAGGCCCGAGTCTGTGCTAAACTGACATAGAGATATTGAACTGAGTTATTGAAGGCGATATTATTCCTTTAACACAGTTGTAAAACTCCATGGTCGCCAGGTCAGAGGACCATAACAGAGCAGTGGCCCCGACACCTCAGGACTGACGGATTCACATTACCACATGATGAGGTCATAGAAGAGAAATGGCCAGCCAAAGCAGGGTTAATGGGAGCCCTCCTCCCATAATCCCCTGAGAGTAGTGTCCCCTGAGAGCAGTGTCCCCTGAGAGTAGTGTCCAACAGAGAACCAAAGCCACTGGGAATGAGCAGTTCTCGCACTAATTTAACTAACTTCTACTCATTAGCATTTTAAAACTAAGAATCACTCTGAATGATTTGTTTTTTTTCTTTACTTTCTTTAGCAAGAGTGTTGTCAGGGGCAGCCGATTGTCTACAGCCACTGAGCCTGGACAATACGGCTTTGAACTTACCATCAGGCAGGAATAAAAATGTGTAATTTTCTTTTGTTATTACCGGAAAGAGAGAATCAAAGGTAATGTCTGGAAATAAAGAGTACCTAGGTAAGTGTGTGTGTGGGCGGGGATGTCGGAGTGTTTGTTACAGAGAGAAACAGACAGATCAAAAGTAAAAAGTCTACAAAGGGAGAAGTGGATATGAGAAAGCTCCCCTACCATCTGCAGATTAACATGAGGTTGAGAGAATGATGAAGATGAGGGTGAGAGAATGATGATAAGGGTGAGAATGAAAAAGGCGAGGGTGAGAGAATGAAGAAGACAAGGATGAGAATGATGATGAGGTGAGAATGATGAAGATGAGGATGTGAATGATGAAGATGAGGGCGATAACGATGAAGACAAGGGTTATATAATGAGATGAGAGAATGATGAAAATGGGGGTAAGAATGATGAAGATGAGGGTGATAGATTGATGAAGATGAGGGTGATATAATGATGAAGATGAGAGAATGATGAAGATGAGGGTGAGAGAATGATGAAGATGGGGTGAGAATGATATAGATGACATTGAGAATGATGAAGACGAGGGTGAGAATGATATAGATAACATTGAGCATCATGATGAAGATGAGGGTGAGAATGATATAGATAACATTGAGCATCATGATGAAGATGAGGGTGAGAACGATATAGATAACATTGAGCATCATGATGAAGATGAGGGTGAGAGAATTATGAAGATGAGAGGTGATGACAGTAAGGCGAAGCACCTGTCACAGGGTTATACCTACTTTGTGGGACTGCAGGTATGCAACGCCTTCAAATGAGGCTTCCAGGTAGCAATGGAAACCGAGTTCTCATCAGCCGCATAGCTTCGCCAAACACACTGCATGCCAAACACACACACACACACACAAAACACATACAAATCCAAGGAAAGAGACAACGTACAGAAGGAAGGGAGGCACACACACACACACACACACACACACACACACACACACACACACACACACACACACACACACACACACACACACACACACACACACACACACACACACACACGCACGCGCACACACACACACACACGCAGAGGAAATCAACAATAAAACATTTGCAAATAGCCTTACATACATACATGCACACACACATACAGGAAAACAGCCATATTCAGATAAACATTTGCAAATAGGCACACACACATAAGTAGACCCAAACACACACTCATGGTAAGCATTTGCGCTTAGACACATATAAGAACGCAAATACACACTCTCATACCCACGCACACACACACACCTTTGGCTTTCCTGTAGCCATTCTATTTTCATTCCAAAATAGGGACATTTACACAGTGAAGTCAGCAACATTCAGCAGCAGCAGAGAGCTGCTGTCTGATACGGCAGGCTGTGGCACCAGTGAGGATGCCACCGACTCCGAGGGCAGGTGACATTACCTGAATGAGGCAGGCAGCAGGGTTCCTCCTCTTTTCGAAGTGCTTCTGCCTGTGCTGCTCCTGGACCTTCAGTGCGAAGCCTGAACCCAGAATGCCCTGCGGAAGGCAAGAGGAGTGGCACTAAAGCTGCTGCCAGTCAGGACCCAGGTCAGGACCCAGGTCGGGACGCAGGTCAGGACACAGGTCGGGACCCAGGTCGGGACGCAGGTCGGGACGCAGGTCGGGACCCAGATTGGCACCGACGCTCTTGACTCACCGCAGGCAGAGCGAAGAAGGAGATGCCCAGCAGGGAGAAGCCGGCAGAGAGCATGCGGCCAGTCCACGTCTTGGGCGTCTTGTCGCCATAGCCGATAGTGGTCAGGGTGATCTACACAATCAAGGGTAGGAGACACACGCAACAGGCAGGTTGGGATACACAGTCAGTTTTGACTGCACTGTAATCACAAACGCAGATTATTCATTTTGGGTGGTTTAAGGACAATAGTTTATAGTCTTTCGTTCATATATTCGTCCCCCTTTCCCACTCCCATTTCTCTCTCTGTCTCTGATCTTTTTTTTTGTTTGTCTTGGCTGGGTCTTGAATGGTTCCTCTAAAGGACCAGAAGAAGACCAGAGCCTCATGTCACTGGACAGAATGGGTACCCTAAAGGACCTGAGCAGGGCCCGCTCTCATGCTCCTCGCGCTCCTAGCGAGCCCTACGTAGACAGCTGCTCACCGTGCCCCACCACAGTGCGTCTGCGTATGTGCTGAAGTCTCTGTTGAAGTCCTTCTCCACCAGGTACACCAGGAAGGACGAGAAGATGAGAACCAGGAACCCAATGTACCAGGCCGTGACCAGCTCCTATAAAACACAACAGAGCCCAGCCTATTAAAACTAAAATTAAAAATCTTCCCTTTAAACCCTCATACTCATGGAGTCGCTGGTGAATCCAGACTCTCATTCCTCTCTCTCCTTCCACACGGGTAGGTCAATGGTCATACAGATGTCCGTGTTACTCTTTCAAAGGGACATATGAACATTTACCTGGTAGTATAATTTCTATTTGAGACACCGTATGTGCTGGTACGTTGTTTGCTGCTCTTATGAAGGGGACATTGGGAATGATCAACCAGTGTTTCACCAGTTATCCACCAAGTATAGACACAGACTTTAGCACATATTTTTAGGACCCACTAACATCCTAAACCGTCCTAACATCCTAAACCAGGTCTAAATGGCATGAATTCCTACAAGCAAATCATAAATATCTAATATTGCTCCGAACTGGTCTGTCTGGACTCTCCTGGACACTGTTCCTGAATGCCACAAACTGACCAATGGGCAGTGAAGGCTGAGCTGTTATCTAAGATGGAACGCTAAGGGTAAGTAACAATGATACATCCCAAGAATCTGAAGTGGTGAACAGATCATCCAGTCATCAAGATCATCGAGTCTAGCCATCCAACCACATCCCCGGGTGCGTTTAGTGTTTGACAGAAGAGCCATTTCACACCGGTCAGAAACTACATATCCCACTTCACCATGAGTGACAGCAATATACTATATATATGTGGCAGCTGCTTTTCAGCCTCTGGCTGATAGTTGGACGATTACATGCTGAGAATGCTGAACACTACATCTTTGTAGTGCTGTTATTTCATTTCGCAACTTAGCTTGCTGCTGTGTAAACTACAAATCCCAGCATTCCTTACTGTATGCCAAAAGTTATAATTCTAGTAATAAATCAGAGTTATAACTCTATTGGGCATGGAATAAAATATAATTTCAGCAGTCCTTGTTGAGCACAGAAGCTACATATTCTATCTTGGTCTATAAACTACATAACTTACCTTGCGGACTACATACAAAGACTACATACCTCAGCTTGTATTGTTGTACTTGTGAAGTACACATCCCAGCATACCTTACTGTGTGCATAAACTACAGATCCCAGCAGCTTCCAGGTGCCGCCTCTGCGGTCCATGCGCACCATCCGCAGGATCTGCAAGAAACGCAGGCTTCGCAGTGCCGATGTTGCGAAGATGTTGCCTTGGCTACCAGCCGAAACCACGGCGACTGACGCAATCAGCACAATGATGTCTGATGGAAAAATTAATGTTGGGAGGGAGAAGGTAGAAAGAGGAGAGAATAACAGGCATTAGGATATAGGAAGGCTTTATCAAAGAAAGGACAGAAGGAAAGCAAATTTCACAGTAAAAAGGATTCTGGAGACAGGTAAACATTTGACAGCGTTATGTGATGTGCTCTTTGACTTTAAGGTACTGATCAACTTTAAGGTACTGAAATGATTTGTTGTCAGAACAGAGAGCATTTGCAAGCCACTCCATTCCCTGAAGAAGGACAATATTCATTAATCACTAACTCACTAACCGAACATGCCCCCTTTCACTCACCTTTGCAGAAATACTAATGGTGTCCACGTTATCTGCTGATTGCCTCCCCTAATTTAAACGCTCATGTTTCACTTCCTCATTTTGAAGCATTGTTTACCCTGGCTAGCACACTGAGCCGTTTTCTGAGAGTTGTTTGTTGCCCTGGTTTTGCCTCCTTTGTTTGCTCGTTGTGACTTCAAGTCTTTTGTTTGTACTGTTTTGAAACTTTGGTTTTGTACCACCGCCTATCTATTAAAACCCTCTATGCCTTGTGCTTAGATCTTCTGTCTGTTTGTTATGACAGGGGAAGTGGATAAGTGGATGAACCCCCCTGGAGTGCAGGGTGGTCCAATCTACTGCGCTGATGGCTATAATTGAGAGGAACGACTACACTCCAGACCAAGACAGGGGCTTTCGTATGCTCCATATATCTAGAGCACCATGCCAGTCATTTCCCATGAACTGGGAGAGGATCCGGTTCATCATCTCCCTGCTGAGAAGAGCACATGTCTGGGGCAAGACAATTACCCCGCTGTGAGATTACCCACTGATGACATGTTCCTGCTAGCGCTGATACATTTGGGTCTGACGGGTACTTCCTGGATGAACAAATCTCCAGATCTCCAGCTGCCTCTCCAACACATCCAGCACCCTCTTACTGCCTCTAGGCACACGAGCTACACCACTGCTCTCACTCAAGATCCCATTATCCCGCCTCTCCCATTGTTAACCATACACAGCCTGTCAATCAACTGGTCATTTGGGTACTAGCCATCCTTGTCAGAGTATTCACAGAGAGTCCTTTCAATCCTAACACTGACCTGGTCGCCGTCAGACATGCTGACTTCAATGATGTTTTCAGCCAAGGCCATGCTGCTGAGCTGCCCCTCACCATGTGACTCCATGTGACTTCCATGTGACAATGGATCTCCTGCCGGGTAACCCCAAAAACCCAAAGCCTATCCTTTGTCCGTCCCTGAAACTGAGGCCATAGATATATCTCCAAAGGCACTTGCGTGTTCACCCACTTATCCACTTCCCCAGCCACCGGAGGCTTTTTCTGCATAGAGAAGAAAGACGGCAGGTTTCGCCCTGTATTGATTACAGCACTTAATTGCAACATAGTGAAGCTTCCCGATCCATTACCATTAATCCCCTCCATTCAAGAAAAACTCCACCAGGTAATTCACCAAATTAGAGCTGAGAAACACGTATAATCTGGTGTGCTTATGAGAAAGTGATAAGTGGAAGGTGGCATTTAACATTTCGAAAAGGCACTTTGTGTACCTGGTGTATCAATACCTGGTTTATCGGTCATTTATGGATGTTTATGGAGTTTGGTCAATACCTCATCAATTACGCAGATGGCCTCCTGATATACTCCAGGAAAATACCACAAAACGTATGGAACATCAACCCTGAGTGGAGCTAGAAAAATGACATCACAGCACCGTCTCTTTCCTTGGTTATACTCCTCTGCATAGAGAGATCTGCAATCCAAAGTTACTCCCCTGCTCATTGTTTAGCAGGAAACTAAACCACACCAAATGCAGCAATGACGTGGCTAACAGAGACATATTTGTGATCCAACTGCTGACGCACTGGCATCACAGACCTGAGGGCACTTGGCATCAATTTCTGGTCCCCCGAAACTTGTATACCTCAAAACAGCTAAGCACCTTAATCCTATAGAGAGAATAGTTTCTGTTTTCCACTTGGTTCGAGTTCCTGGTAAGCTAGCGACTTGCTTTAAAAAACATGAAGGCTGACACTCTCTCCCACATGTAGGAGAAACCCAGCGAATCCTTCCCAGCCCAAAACATGTCCTCTCCATGACCTGCTTCCTCCTGTTCGTACCATGGGACCTGCACATCCAACGCAAATCAGCCTCCACTGCCCAAAACCCCATCAGGGATGTCTTACGTTCCTGTCGCAACAACTCCTCCGCTGTCCTTTTGTAACGCAAGTTATTTATTAAAACCCTTCACACCTTGTATTTGGATTGAGACAATGGTAGTCTCCAATTCTTCAATTCTGTGCCTACGCAGTTCATTCAGTCACATGTTTGAGATCTCACCATCTCGCACTAAAAATGTCCCGTTCACAATCGCCAGTTTTCTGAGCCAAGTGTCTCAGTGGTTAAGAATCGCAAAGATTAAATTAAAAGATGTGGTAGAACACAGTGCATGCATGACATGAACGTAGTCAGAAAATGAGATGTTCTTGTCCTGTCGTCCTCTCCCACCCTGCAGGGTTTAGTGCCAAGCCTAGTCTAGCACACCTGATCCATTTAATCAAGACCTTCAGGAGCACATGAACAATAGAGATTAGGGGGCTTCAATAAAACTCTGCAGGGGCTCAGAAAGTTCAGGTCTGGGGTAGGTCAACCTTGGTCTACACCAGAGAGAGAGAAAGATAGAGATAGAGACAGAGAGAGAGAGAGAGAGAGAGAGAGAGAACAAGAGAGGACAAAGAAAGTTCACAAAAAAACACACACATTCACTAAAGACACCCCTCCAAACCCTGAAATAACACCAACAGTGCCAAGCCTCAAGCTGAGGAATAAAATTAGCCTTCTCTTCTCTCACTCTTTCTCTCCCTCCCTTTTCCTTCTCTCTCCCTCCCTCCTTTTCCTTCCTCACTGTATCCCTCTCCTCAGAAGATCGCTGTGCTATGACAGTCTCATGTTCACTGCTGTTCTCTGCCCTGAGCAGTGAAACAGGAGCACCGTATGTTGTAGTTGGCATTCTTCTGTCCCTTGGGGAGTCTGGAGGAAAGGAAGTACCTGCTGATTTAACAGAGGCCTCTTGGAATCATGAATCATAACTAAGCTGCCCAGGACAGCAGAATATGGACACATGGGCCCCAGTGAGGAATACATGGTGCCTTAGAGATACTCGGCGCTTCTCAGCACATCTCACGTGTCACACTGGGACGGGGAGGCGATGGGAGGGGATGTTTTGAAAAACGTTTGCTTTCAGCATTCCAGGGAGAAACCGCAGACTGTATTATTCTGTAAAGTACACAAGGTGACAAGGTGTCCAGAGAAACTGTACATATCTTGTGGAGGGTTTTAATGAACAGGTGGAGGTACAAAGGGGCAGTCCCAAAACAGGGCTGTAGGGACACACACACACACACACACACATTTGGCCTTGTTCCAAACGCTTTCAGGTTCGTTCAATTATCTTACCATCTTACCTAACAATGTCCCCTAATGGGGCTGAGTAGCCTGTTCAGGTAGGCAAAACAAAACAAGCCCTCAGACTGACAGGCAGCCTGTGGCCTGAGAAGGAAAGAAGGAGAAGGGACACCTCAGTCAATGGGAAGCACTTAAAAGTTAAATCATTCCTCTTTGGCTTGCACACTGATATATCTAATCAATCCATGACATTAAATGTTCAAGTGTTCAATTTATTTCCCTGCCATACGTCTATAGTTGACTGTTTTGGGGTTGACTTGCTGTTATACTTTGCTTTGGGTTCCAGATGTATTAAAACGATGCTGATACATCATAGTGAAAGCAGCCGGGCATGAAGAGGCGTGCTAGTTACTGAGGGCTAAAGAAAAGGTGTGTGAAGTGTTTCCTTCCAAAACCAAAACCAACACCAGCACCACCACCACTACCACCACCAAGACCACCACCACTACTAACAACAACTCGATGCTAGTTAGCAGTTGGGGAATAGCCATGCCTCTTAATTCAACATTGCTGTGTAGCTGCACTGCATTCTGAGACTAGTGTTTATGATCTTCTCCTGTGGTGACCCACAACAGCTAACGTTTTACTGAAATAAAACTACTGTATAAAACTACAGCATTAAACTAACCCTAGTTAACGACCCCTTTAAATTAATCCTAACACTAACCCTAACCCAGCATTAAAGAATATGTTAGTACCAAATGTGCAAACTATTTGCTCATTTGACAATAAAAACAATACGTCCAAGGAAGAAAACATGTAATTAGAGAAAATGAGCAGTTCAGGCTCCTGTTCATTTTCTTTAAGGCCTGCGGGGCTAGAACTTCTTCACACGACCCTTCAAAATGAAGGAGTCGTTCAAAACACATAACTGGTTCCAGCTGCGAGTTATTCACGAGCTAGTTGGACTAGTAATGGTCATAACCTACAATAGGTCAGAGAAACTATTAACCTCCATCAAAATTCCTTCTGATTACTGCGAGAGATGTGTGAGAAGAGACGCTGTAGACGCAGCTAACGGAAATGGAAGAGCGGTTACCTTCCTGCATAATTGTGTATATCTTTGTCTGAAAATAACATTTAAATATTCTTACAGCAGTGATCTTGGCCTTTGACAAACCTGCGATCCAAACTCCACAACCTTTGTTGTTCCACGTGGTCTCGAGCGCCCAGCCCTATACATCACGTCCCTAATGCAGAAACAAGGAACCCTCATCCTTTTGTTTTCAGGTTATAACAAGGTCTAAACCCATCATGCAAGTGCCACTCCACAGACAAGCTGATCACACACACAGTCACACACACAGTCACACACATATTCACACACATATTCACACACACACGCACGGAAGCAGCCACTGGTTATTAATGACCTCCATTACTTTCACCATTTCCCATTCAAAACAATGAGGCCAGGGATAAGTGCTGGCACTGTGGACAAGCACAACTGAGAAAACACAGACACCCATCCCCCCCAACCCACCCACACACACACACACACACACACACCCATCCACCTACCCACTTCCACCCACACCCACACACACACACACAGGGTGATATAGTTCAACCTTAATGAGCTCCATTTCAGACATGCATGGGAAAAGCAGGTTCTGTGGAGGCCAATGCTCATCAAGTCTGCAGGCCACAAGGAACTAAAAAAAGAAAAAGAGGTTGGGGCTAACTTGTTTAGCCAATGCTGTATCCACCAGGGATGGTGATTATACCGCACAGGGCCCAGGCCTGATGTCTGGGCAACGGCCTGTTCAGATGTTTTTGTACAGTCAGCCCTTCATCAGCCCAGGTGCACTGGCAACGGGAAAGTCTGAACCGCACGGCTGTCGACTCGGACTTCCATTCTGCAACGGCCGTTTGAGGTTACCACGCTGCTCTTGTATTTTGTTGACAGTAAACAGACGGGGGGGGGAGGGTGGGAGTGGGCGGCGTACACCTCAAGGTGAAGCCCATGACGGGGGATGGAGGACCGTGAAGTTGGGCAGTGATGAGTGAGCGGTACAGGCGGCTGGCGAGCAGGAGTGTCAGGGAGGAGAGTAGGTAGCAAGGCAGAAGGTCAGAGTGTGACAGCAGAGTGAGCAGAGCTCAGAGAGGCCACGGCTGAAGCACAACCACCATTAACCAGCCAGGTTCTTCTAAATGAACCTCAAAGGGCCTGGAGCTCACCCGGCTGTGTGTGTCTGTATGTTCAGTTCACAGGTGTCAGGTTGTTTCCTGTCAGTCTTTGTGTGTGCCTGGTGTTGCGTTAGTATAAAAGTTTCTTTTTCCCAGGAAAGGGCCAAATAGTGAAGATGAAAACTCTGACTTACCACAAACATCTTTGAAAACCACCACAGAGAATTAGAACTTTGCACACATTCAGCCCCCTCTCTCCTTCAGAAGAGAAGGTCTAGGTCTGATCTGGTCTTGAGCTCTTTTCCAACTTGAGAGATGACAGGATAGTGTACAGCAGTCTGATCTCATGTGGGTCTTTGTCTGACATAAGATCTGGGAGATCATGATCTAACGAGATTATACATGAGTCTGGTCTGAAATCAGTCACTCATACTGTGATCCTGTGTAGTTTTACAAGTCTTATTAGTGTCTATTCAGATTGGGTTGTTTAAAACTTAACAGACATACACCGGATTTATGTCATATTACAATAAGGAAACTTGTTTCTGGATCAACATTTAGGGATGGAAGAGATTAGGGAGATTGTTCCTGGATCAGCATTTATGGATGGAGAAGATTATAAATAAACTTACTAGTACCACTTCAAAGTTGAGACATGACAGGATCAAAGACAGCAGACTTTTAGATAAATTGATTTTTTTGCAATCATGTCATTGCATTTTCACACTGGGTTGTCCTGTTACACATTCGAAGAGAGGTAACACATTCTTTATTTTTAGAATGGCTATCTGAAATTGATTGAAAATCTGAAGAGGTTTCAGACAATATTTCACGTAGGCTGCCCTCATAAATACCTTTTGTCATGTCAAGTGTTCCAGATGTTCCAGATTTAGATCAGTTCTAGAATCTGAGCTGCTGGAGGCAACTGCCCGAGAGGGTCTGATATGGGTCTGTTTTTGTCTGGAACAATGTCTGAGTCTGATCTGGGTCTAATCCACCACCATGAGATGTCTGTGTTAGTTAGCACGGCCTTACACTCACCTATGACACAAAATGGCTTCTGTGCAAATCGCAGTCGCCCTTGCCATCCTCGGTATCGGCAGCAGCAACCCGCCGACCAGATCCGGATGATGAACTCCACCCCGAACACCATGATCATCACAAACTCCTGTGGCAGGACACACAGGAGTCAAAGGAGTCAAGGGACTCCAAAGGAGTCAAGGGAACATTTCATTCTACTCATGAAGTTGTTCGACAGAAAGGAATGTGCTTGCCTAGTAACACCGTTGAAGGAACGTGCGTAAAGTACTGATAGAGTAAATAGGAATATAAGTATCATCATGACACTGGTCAATAATGGTCACATCACACCTGGAACAGTGTCGCACCTCATATGTCATTTTGTATAGTATGGAAAAGTGGTTCCAAGGAAATCAGAGACCCTCTTTGCAGGCAGACTACTGCTAGACACTGAAGAAGGATGGTCCTCAAGCCAAATATAGGCAAAAAATCATACACTGTACATTTTAGACATCTGTACCTATTTTAAGCGTACTTTATGACTAAGTAATGTATACCTAATGTAAGATTTAACTGCTGTCACCATATGTAATAGAAAAATTATAAATATGCATTTGAGTACATTGTAAAATGTACTGTAAGGTCCAAACTATTTTAGTTTGTGAAATATAGCGTTCAAATTTTGTTGTCCGATGTGATATGAACTGACAATCTTTCTGAACAGGGCCTTTATGAACCGGGAGTCTGAACAGCTTTTGCACTTGTGCTTTTACGAAGTCCTCCTGTGCAGCGGGGGGCAGTGTAGTGTTATCAGACACAGTTGCGCATTAATGGGATTACGGCGGTCATCTGTACGCTCTGATTTCATTAGCAGAGCTACAGCGGCACACAGTAGACCACAAATCCACTCACAATAACAGGATTGGTGGGGAGGATTACCAGACGACTCCCGGCCTACACTTCGTTTTTAACTGATCCAGGTCAAACCGATCAATTCAACTGGCTTAAGAGTTTCATTTGTCCTTCTGTCTTCAGATTAGCTTGTGGTTCATCAGTAGATGGTAACATGGTGTCCAAATAGGATTGATTAAGCTTGTGAAGTAAGATGAGAGAAGACAAGTTGTAATGCAGTGACATAAAAAGAAAGATTATGACTCCACTGATACGGCGACAAGCTGGTTGTGCTGTGTATCAACTGCGTTAGTAATCCAATCAGGTGCATTTTTACCGCAACCATGGGCTATTAGGCAGGGATAGACAGTAACTGAACAGCACTCAAAGGGAAAAGACCCTTTGATCTTCACTTTCAGTGGCACCGGCAACCAGCCTTCATCACTGCTTTAATCCCGTAACCCATAGAGATGATGATGTTGCATCATGGTTCTCTACATGGTGCTCACCCACTTTTTAAATAAGATCATTCAACATAGGTTTGATCAGTCATAATCTGAACAGGCATGTAGGGTTTTAACGTTTCCTAAAGGTCAGATACTTTCAATATCTATACACAGTGAACCTAAACAAGCTTCTAAAAGACGAAACACGGCTCGTATATCTTAGCCCGAGCAAATGCTGTTGGTGTAAAGGTGTTTGATAATGTGGTGGCCGTTTTCTTTCTGCCTTACCAGAATGAAGAGGGAGCGGGAAGCCATGTCCTGATGCTCTGGAATGGTGGAGAACACGGAGAGCACCAAGCAGCCTAACACCAGCACAAACCTGCCAATCACACAGAGGGAGGCATGAAACACTACAATCCTGTCCAATCACATAGAGGAAGGCATGAAACACTACAATCCTGTCCAATCACATAGAGGAAGGCATGAAACACTACAATCCTGTCCAGTCACATAGAGGAAAGCATGAAAGATACACCACAAACCATTTTAAGTTATTTTAATGGTAATGAAGGATATAATTATCCAATTAATGTGGTGAAAAACAAGATTATAAAATAAATTGACTAAGAACAAAGTGTCATGCAGGAAAAGCAATGCAATTACAGCTTTAGGTGGAAAAAAGACTGTCTCTTGGCCTTCCAGCAAAAGGAACGAATGAAAGATTCAACCAATAAAACAAACAGCACTGAAAATTAAGCTTCCTTCAGGACAGTCACAGATAACGGCTGCCTTTGGGCTATCACTTCAATGAGTTAAGTCCCCTTCTCCTATAAACAACGCATTATTTCACCATTCCTCAAACTCCTGGCATAATTAACGTTAACTATTCCACCTACAACACGGGATTAGAGACGAGGATTACTGACGTGGTAATACAACGTCATCTGGAAGTGGTTGTACTTTTGATGCCTAACCCTAGACGAACAGGTCCTCTACCACCACACTCTCTCTCTCTTTCTCTCCATTCTCCTTCATTCTTTTATTCCAATCCTCCTCTCCATCATTATGTTCATTCCGTAAGAACGCTGCTCTTCACTCTACCCCGCCCTGACCTGCCATTACTTTCCCTATGTGTTTTCACTAAGCTCCAGGCCTATGTGGACCTGAGTCATGATTGTGATTGATGATATGCTATATGCTACACATGTTACTCAACACACTTCAGGCAGACACACACCCATTCCAACACAATACACCTTAAGCTTTCTTGCTCGGTATGCCACAGGCGATCAATAGCATTTTCGATTTCACAAGACAGCCATGCCCACCCAATCCTGGTTTCTGCCAACAGCGTGATCTTCTGCAGCTGCGGTGTAAGAGCCCGTCCACTCCGCCACAGTGGATTTGTTTTTTATTAAAAGAGCAGGAACTTGCAAGAATGACAGACAGGTGAAAATAGGTTTACATCTGACAGACACCCTTACCTAGAGGGACTTACATATATTCATCAGTATGACATCCAGCACGCATGCATCGATGGGAATGAAACCTACGACACCAGTGTTCCCAGCACCATGTGCTATATCCTCAACCAGGTGAGCTACAGGAGAACGAGCAGCTCCACTCGTGCGTTTTCCATCAACTACTCACCTGCCGTGTCTTTGTACTGGCTTACCACTTTCTGCCCTGGTGGGATACACAGAGCGGTATGACCTTTGAGGGCAGGAGAGGACCTCTTAACCTTTAAACTGTGACCTGCAGTAAACACCGGCGTGCCGACCCTCCCACGCACGTGCACCGCGCTAGCCCACACGCAGTAGCTGCTGCTCTGCATAATCACATTGATTTGTTTTGATCCTGAATGCCAAGGATGAGTGAGCACCATCCATATCTGTCTCTCCATCTCTCCCGCACTCTCGCCATCCCTCACCAGCTCCCTCTTTCTGTCTTCCCGTCTTTCTTATTAAACTCTTTTTGAAAAGCATATGTTCGCAATCTGTTGTTATACATTGCACCACCCAGAGATTGATGTTTACGCTGCATTAATCTAACATATCTACACAAATATGGATAACCACTCACAGGTGGGTCGCAGGAGCTGACAGCAGTGTCTGTTTCTCTATAGAAGACGTCCTATGTTTACAGACCAAACTTTTACATAAAAGTATAGTTGGCATCATGCTAGCATGTTACTTGACCATCTATATGGAACATGGTCAGTACAAATGCCTCATCTCAGAAACAGAGCACAGGGTGACGGCTGTTCTCATTCAAGGCCAGCCCCTCTTCCCACTCCTGTGTACTTAAGTAGATTTAGGGAGACTGTGTGACTCCGGAGTTCCCAAAACAAGCTCTATGTGACCTGTCCGTGGTCCTGAACCTGAAGTTAAAAAACTCGATGAAGTAAAAAAAAAAATTTGATGGATGTGGTGCTGGTGAGTTGTTTATACTCCAGTATGGATTATGATGTCTATTTCAGACATGCTAACACGAAGCCTGGAAAGGAGAGAGGGAGAGAGGGAGGGAGAGAGAGAGAGAGAGAGAGAGAGAGAGAGAGCATATGTGTAAGCCTTGGTTCTCAAAGTTAAAGAAACATCTCTGTGCCAGCTGATTATTAAAACAAGTGCTAACGCTTTTGTTGCTAACCAGACACTCTTGGCTGTCATTACTGTATAACAAGGGGCTTAAGCTCCAAGCAACCGCTTCGACAAACAGAAGCTGGACCATTACGCCATAATAGATCCATCAAACGGTATTATGACAAACACCACATTACGCCCACCTGCACCCACACTCTTGCATCCAAGCAGCTAATGCAGATGTAATGTATAGAGTAACAATGTGTAACAGTGCACCGACTCTCTCTACAGTAGTCAGAGCACGGATGCAGTACAGCACAGAGCACTGGGTGAATGTACTGTTACACACCGTTACTGCCTGTTACTGTAAAAAAGTATATTACACTGTCAAAAATGATAAAGACAAAGAGGAGTAAAAGTACGGAGAGGACAGCTAGAGTTATTGACACGGCGGCATGTAAACCGGTCTCCACTAAATTATATTCACTGTCAACTACGTTAGCGTTTTGGGGGAAAGTGGTGCTTTAAATCATGCCTGCCCTTTGGCCAGTTGTCATCTCCGCTGGTGGGATGGGGTATGTCAGTTTGGCCACCTGTGTTCTAATGGACTTGCCCTCTGACTCTGTTGCCATACCAACAGACTTGCAGGCATGTCATTGGTGCATTCCTCAGTGACAGCTGGCCGCTGTGTCCCGCTGGGAGGGCTGTTCTTTAGCCTCCAGGGTAACTCTGCTGAAGAGGAATACCACAGGGCTCGGTCCCAAATGCCTCTTCACTTCACTACTTGCCTACATAGTGCTCTAAGACTATACAAGTCTATATAAATGGAAATATTGTTAATTAATTGTTCTGTAATTGAGACCAACGTATCTCAGAAATCGTTATGTGCTGTGTAAACTTTAAGTAGCCTGTGTGAAATCTGAATTTCTTGTTTCAATTCAAGTAACTAAAAACAGCACTCACTTTATCAGTGTCGACACCTCTCTGATTCCACTGCCAAGTTCATTTTTGTGCTCTCCAGAGTCTGGCTGGTCACCTAAAGAAACACTCCACTCAAGGACATGGCTAGCAACAAAGTTAGTGTCCAATTAGCGTCAGGCTTTTGCATAAAGATGACTTGTGTTTGCTGGGAGCTGGCAAAGCTTCCTGGGTGACGTAGTCCCTCTGTGAAAGATGAGCAGAGCGGAGTCCAGCTCATGCCCCGAGTGCCTCAAGGTTCTGGCAAAGTCCACAGACGACACTGACAGTAATCCTCTATGTGTGTGTGTGTGTGTGTGTGTGTGTGAGGAGGCAGCATGCCAGAAATATTGCCATCACTAACTTTCCACTCTGCCACAGGCACCTTGAAGAACTCTGCCAGGAGACATCTGGGCTCTCTCCACCTCCTGAGGTGTGTGGAGAACAAGGGCCAAAGCTCCAACGGCTTTGTGGGGCTTTTATGTTTGTGTGTGTGTGTGTGTGTGTGTTTATGATACTTCGAGTTCCAATAGGATGAACCCATCCCACCTGAAGGCTACAGATTTGTATAGAAATCACAAGGCAGGAAGCAGATGATGTCAAAGCAGGGCAATTGTGACGAGCAAAAATTAAGGCGGCAAGAAGTGTTGAGAGTCTTGCAACACATCAGGCACAAACTGCTCTGGAAACGGCAGATATTTTGCATGAGTGTGTTATGTGTGACAAATGTGTTTATACCGGTTTGCTCAGAGAAACACTTTGCTAATGATACAACATCAAGTTTCACATTAAATGTAAGAGAACAGCGATGCACTGGGGAGGATACAGGCTTCCTGCCCAGGAAGAGTCAAACCTAGGAAGAGTCAAGCACAGGCATCTTAGACCCAAACTGCAAATGTGTTTATCTCGAGCTTATATTCACGGCAGTGCAGATTTTGCTGGATAATCGGTACGTCTCCCAGGGAAACATCCTCACGGGCAGCCACACACACACACACACACACGCTGAGCTGAGCAGTAGCACTAAGTGACTGGTGTGGAGGGTAATTATCTCTGTGTGTGTCATACTGTGCAGAGAGGCCATGACCCAATTAAATAGTCACAGCCTGTTTAGCACTGTGCCATACCAGGATACACCTGCCCCCAGTCTGCCTAAGCTGTATGTGTGTGTGTGTTGTGTGTATGCTGATTCAGGCATG
Organism: Brachyhypopomus occidentalis; assembly: GCA_020368025.1. NCBI lineage: Eukaryota > Metazoa > Chordata > Actinopteri > Gymnotiformes > Hypopomidae > Brachyhypopomus > Brachyhypopomus occidentalis. The sequence continues at coordinate 2,648,079 of JAGXOD010001376.1, forward strand.
TTTCATTACGAAAAGGTCTGTGCAGTTTGAATTAATCAATGGATTAACAGCTAATGCTCCAGTGTGGCATATGCTAACTCATCGGAGCTGGATGCTGGTCAAGGGGCGTGGCCTCCAAGCCCCAGCAAGCCACACCCCCAGAGGGTAACCCTAGTCATTCACAAGAGTGCTGCTCGCAATCCAATGGACAGCATGCATGAAATAACAGGTTCCGCCAGTTCTTGAAGAGCACGCTTATTCTCCGGCTCGTCTTCCGTGTTTCGGAGTCTCCAGTGCTGGGCTGGCACACGTGGGGAACTGAAGCAAAGTGAATGTGCTACTAAAATAGCTTAGAACCTGACAGGAATTCTAACAGAGAGAGAGAGAGAGAGAGAGTGCAAGCAACTTCCTACCTTCCTTCCCTTCCACATCACTGGCGCCAGGTAGATTTTGCGATAGGAATTTCTGATTTTATTACTGAATCATTATGTGCGACATGATGTAATATCAGCGCCTCATCTGGCGTGCAGAGGTCTGCGGTGCTTTGCCAGGTTTTTTTTAGTGCTTCTGTTGGGTGTAAGTCACCCCGCAATCCTCCACCTCCCTCACACTTCCTCCACCAGAGGCCCTTTACGTGACACACCATAATTAAAGAAAGGCAGATGGACAGACTGCGTCACCCTCTTAATGATATTTCTCAGCCACTGAGAAGGGGAGAGAGAGAGAAAGAGAGAGAGAGAGAGAGGGAGAGAGAGAGAAGGGGAAAAAAACAGCTGGAAGTCTGCTGGCTTCTGGCTTCCTGAACCAGCCCTAAAATAGCTGTAGTATGAATATGGGCAGCCCAGGTGAGAGAGGGAAGAAAGACACAGCTTGCAGCGCAGAAGCCCCCTGTGGGATGGGTGTTAGGACTGAATACAGCAGCCCCACACACTGACGTGCACTCGGTATAGACACACTCTTACCCCCAGCCCCACCCCCCACAGACACACACACACATCAGGAGATGCTTCTGCATTCGGTATGCCCATGTCATGAACCTGAATCCATTTCGCACACAGTTTATGTTGACATCCATGTGCAACTATTGGGAGAGGTGTATCTGTTGGACACAGCTGATAAAATTTCCACATTTTAAAGGAAACTCCTGGGGCCAACCAAATACTGTGAAAAACCAACTTGCTCAGATCCAAGTGTAATGTGAAGTACTTCTACCATTGAAGGCTAAACAAGACTGGATACCAAGACGACACCAAGAGTGAACTGAACTGACAAAGAAAACATTTGAACTATGAGATAAAACTAAAACTAAAAGAACTAAAATATACACAACAGCAAAACCAGCTTCAATCAAAATTCTACAGAAGTCAAAAGCAGATCGCACTGAAACCATGGTCTATGCTAATGCAAACAGAGCTTTGCTCTTGTATTTTATCCCTGATACAAGCAGGAGCATTTCTGCACTGGAATACCAAGAATTCCTTTCCGTCAAACCCCAAACAGCTGCTCAGTTGTTAAAAGTCCCTGCTGGTGCTGTCTAGCTGGTGCCATCGCCCTGGCCGGTGCACACCTGGTCATTACGTTTGGGATACGCTGAGAATGGCGTCTCGTTATGAAATCCTCATGACAATACTAGAATATGTACAGACGACTTCATTAGAAAGCGTGTGTTCTGCATGGGTTCCGACAGTAAACCTCCAGCGTATAGTGTGAACACACAAGCGCAATCATCTCGGTGCCGCGCCTATAGCCGGTTCCATGTTAGACAACACAACCAGGTGCATTATTTTTAGATGTTTTTTCAGCATATGTCTATACTCTGGGGGTGTCTCTCTCTCCTTTAATGAGAAACACAAACGTTTGCAGCAACACATGACAGGTAGAACATCTTTAAATACATTACTCTTCCTATAATTGGCTTTGGATTCTCTGATATGCGGTTTTCTTTACCAGAGAGTGTGTGGGTATGCGGAAGAGCCTGGTGTAGTCATGAGACTGTGCACGTCTGAGCACTTCATCACAGTCTGACTCCGTGTCGTTAATACTGCTTTGTGGAGGGGTGTGTCGGGGCTGGGGGTGGTTGATGGGGATTGATCGGTTCTGTAGGAAGGGGATAAACATGACTGATGGACACAGCTCTGTCTTAAGCTCTACCTAAAGCCCTCTCGCCATCCTGATTTGGAAGCTTCCAGACCTCAGGTCCTGTGGTTTCCAAGGCAGCGCATTACCATTCCGCTGCATTCACAAACGATCGCCTGGTTGGACAGTGTCACCCACGTTACTGAGCGAGAGCTCGATGAGACCTCAACCAGAACAGAACACGTCTCCCTGCCCGGACATCCCCTCCCCCAGCACACACCAGCCTCGTCGGTTCGAAAGGGCAGCTCAGCGCAGGGCTGCTGGTGGAGCAGATGCAGATGTGCCGACCAGCCAACGCCGCCAACGCCTTCCACGCGGCTCTCGTCAATTACACGGACGTGGCCGGCCACGCCGGAATATCGGTGTCTAGGCGTCAGTGACGCGTTTAGCGAGATTAAGGGGAAGAGGGGCCTGTTGTATAGGAGAGCGGTAGGAGTGCGTGGCAGGAGAGAAGGACAGAAACATGCCGGCGGGTTCAGCACAGCTGTGTGGGGAGCGTGCATCATCCGAGTCTCCAGCAACGGGTCAGTGAGGTCACGGTGATGCACACGGAGGTGTCCCAGGGCTCTTTCAACGTCTCCTCACTCAGCAGTCTGTTTATGCGTGCGTGCGTGTGTATAAACATGCCCAGCTAAGATCTGTCACTCACATACACTCACACATACAGTTGCATGTTGTGTGTGTGAGTGTGTGTGCGTGTACGAGAGAAATGTTGCCTTGCTTCGGGTTTGACTAAGATCTTTTATGCACATATACTGTCTGTGTAACCTTGACAGCCCCTTCACTGCCACAGACTTTATGTAAATGTGTGTGTGTGTAAATGGGTAAAAAAATAACAACAACCTAAAAGCACAAGATTACATCTAAATAGTAAGAGAAGTGCCAATCAAATCCAGAAGCAATCGGCAGTTGGAAACAAACAGACCAGCTCTACAGACCTGGTACGCCAGCTCCACAGACCACCTCCACAGACCAGGTCCACAGACCAGTTCCGCAGTACGTCATCCTGAGTGGTGAGCTCAGCTCTCCGTGCTGTTTGAAGAATTAGACGGGAATTCATCTGTCCCTCTGTGGCAGGGACGTTCTTCCTTCAGTACTGGACATTCAGGCATGATTGTGTCCTCTTGTGACCTGGCTGATGTCAAAAGTCTCCTTTTCACCAGCTGTGTTCTGTGTTCATAGCTAATGGTCCATTGATCACTACTTTGTTCGGCACGCCTGCCCCGTCTCTCTGGGTTATCTTAACATACAATACCAACATACCAACCAAAAAACAAGCCAAAAACCAGCAGCTCCGAAACACTTCCAAAATGGTGGTAACTCCAGCTACATAATGACATATTGTTCTCTGTTCCCTGTTCATTCAAATTACATCAGTTCTGTGTGAGCTTGCCAGGGATGTTTTGCCGGTGGTGCGCACTGATGTTACTCCAGAGCTCTTGTTCAGCCTTGGTGAAGGGCAGATAGGCATGAAGACCACAGGCTGCTGCAACGAAACCCGCACTACATCAGCCTGAAGTCGTGAACAACTGTCGGAAAAAAAGTTTTGTTACACAAAGTCCACAAAGTCATAGGCCATCTGTTCCTCAACTGAACCTCAACCACAAAACAATCGCGCAACTTTTTCTCTTACAAAATCTCTACTGATCCATTTTCTACCGTTCTTTGCATGCACGGCGGGGTCTAACCGTCGCCACATTGCGGGCATAAACACCAGCCGCACGAGAAAAGCTCCGCGAGATACAAGCTGTTTGGATGGAGTGCGTTTGCGCGTGCCCCGCTGCGCCGGCTGTACCCCCTAGGCATGTTCGCTACGGTTCTGTATGAACGAGGGAGATTTATGAAACACAGACATTCTTTTTGGGATTCTTAACTAGGACCGAAGCTACGTGTAACGAACGTCTACGTGCGCACGGCGAAACAGGCAGAGATTTCCGCGCCTTGCAGCGTGTCGGGGAAATGAAAAGTGAAAAAGGAAAATGAGCACCAAAAAACATACGAGCTGCGAGAACGAGCTTTGCTCAAGGCAACTCAATCTGCGTGGGCGAATTCGCGCGGTGGTGGGCTGCGTGTCTGTCAATCTGAACACTCGTTACATCATCCAACGAGAGTCTGATAGAAAGTCACCGCAACCATACAATCAGCTCTTCATTTTTTAAAATTCCCCTTTATCCTGATCACATTCACAGTTGCGAATTAACCCACAAACGCCACCCTCTCTACAGCTGTTTTGTATGCGTCTTACGCTATTAAAATCAAATACTATCGCAATCCTACGTCACTCACGGACCCTTTCCGCCACAGAGCTAATTAAGCTAATTAATATAGCACGATGGACGGCCACCGCGTATCTGGAACACAGGAGGGTAAGCAGGGCTGGCCTGGTGGAACACGGTCAGGACTGACTAAGGTTTTTCTTATCGGGTCACTCGGTTCACACGTCTCTTACGCAGCCTTTGGCAGATGGACTTAGGTCTTGGCAGAAAGTCCGTGAAACTAATATTCCGTTGCACATTTAACACCTCACTGATGTCAGGATGACGGCATTTGAAAGCAAAATAAATATTTAACAGGAATAACAGGAATTGTTCATGTCAATGACGTCATTAAGAGAGCGTCGTGTTTTCTCAGTTAACTGTAGCTATCACAGGGAAACGGTGTTCATAATAAACAGTAGGTAGGTAAAGTGAGGGCAGTCTAATCAAGCAGCGCACAGCTGATTTCAGGTCAGAGCAATCAAATGGATGCCTATAAAAAACAAATAACAGTGCATAAGATAGATTATAACAAATGACGTTTTGTATATGTGATGTTTCATAGGCGGCAGGACTGGTAAAAACATCTAGAAGACGAAGTCGAATTTACAAGTAAATTAAATAATCTGTTTTTCTGCCACCTGGAGATGTTTAAATGTAAACAAACCCTGTTTATTTTTCCCACCACAAGCATTAAGATGAAACATAGACACACTGCTGGGGTTGTGGTCCCCCATGAGGGAGATGAGCGCAGTAGCTAAACGGACCAAGCTAAATTACATTTACACAAACAGTAAGACTGCAGTACCGCAGTACTGCGTAATGAAGCTTAGCCTAGACAGCTTTTCAACATTTCCAACCAAGTTATAACTGCTAGCTGTGCTTATCTTATACTGTTTCAGCATATAAGTTACAGATAAAAAAACAATGTGTCTAACAATTGTGTTAGAATTTACCTGGTTTATAAATTATAGATACTCATTCGAACTCCCATGAAAACATTTCTAGTTCAGGGGACCTAAGGCAAGGTTTTCTTTAAGGTCACAGACTCACAGAAAGCCTGAACTCTATACTGGAAATACATTTAAGTATGAGTAACTTAGTGAGGGCCTTACTGAGCATACCCAGTACTACTGAAGCATATTTGATGTTGTACTAACAAACGTGCAAATCTTCCTGCCTAAAACTGCAGTGAAAGGATGAAATTCAGTCTCTCACACACACACACACACACACACACACACCAGCAGCCCTTGGTCCATGCTTATGGGGGAAGGTCAAGTCGGTGCTGGTGTGGGAGAGGTTCAACAGTCTTACCAGGCATGGGATCGATACCGAGAAGTGCATTATGGAAGCCAGGCACCGGGCCATCCTTGGGAGCAGTGCCTAACAGCAGCTGTAGGGAGCTGACCCCTCAGGCGCTTGGCATGAGCACACAAAGACCAGCATCTCCTCAGAGGGACAGCCAACAACTGCTGAAGAAAGGTGCTGAAACTGTACTGAGGCCAAATAAGCTCTGGATTTACTGGGCCTGGGACGACAGGATGCTAGCAGCAGTTACGGACACTGATCACTTCTAACAGGTTTAACAGATGTCTGACGGATATGTAACAGATTCCTAATTAGGAAGGTTCTATGTGAGAAAATGTCTGTGTGCTCAAAGCAGCATAATTAAAATAACTGAGTGGAGATTCCATTTTTGCTTTTAATGATCTCGGTGAAAAATGAGGAGCTGAGGACACAACAACAACAACAATAACAACAACAACAAAGTAATGACTGATTAAGTTACATTTCCAGGAGAGCCTCACAACCATTTAGTGATGTGTTCTTGTTGTGGAAGTGTGGTCGTGGAAGAGAGGGGTCTTAAAAGTCCCCATTATATGCTGATGCCAGATTAGTTTCCACTTCTAGATACGTTCAAGTGTGGGAAAGGTGGAAACAACCTGATTTCAGTGTAACTGACACTTAGAAGATAAGGATGACTGTAGTATTGCGAGGCCTACTTTGCCTTTGAGAAATTGTGTCATCGTAAACTCATAAAATGTTTTCAAGATGCCACAGAAAGACATATTCTCAGAGGTGTAGGCCATTCTCAGCACTGCTGGGCACTGGAAAACATTTATGGTAAACATCTGATGTGAAGGCCAAATGATGAGATTCACACCCTGAGTTGAATCTCTGGTGATAATCACTGTCTAATCATTCATTACTGGAAATCACTTTGGGTTTCAAAACAGTGGCTACTGATAGTATTCCTCTTTTGTGCCATTGTACTTAAGTTTAAAGGCTAATTTAGTTTAAATTTAATTTTCATTATCATTACCATTTGTGAGGAGACAACAAGCTCCCTTTTCCTGTTAACCTCCCAAAGCCGTTTTGCCTCTCAGTGATGGTTAGCCAGCGGAGCTAACAGGATGGAGGCGAAAGCCAATACAGACCTTTAAGTGAAAATGAAGGATTCAGACTTAGGCTGAAACTAGGGCTGGGCGATATGAGAAAAATCATATCATGATTTTTTTCATATCAGTTGATATCAATATATATCACGATATAAACAAATCACTATTTCCTTTATAAAATAGTGAACACAACTATAACACAACTCTTGTTTCTGGATAAAAACCTGCAGTTGTTATACAGTGTGAAGGTTTTGATATCATCTTCAGACATAGATCATAGCTACCATTGTTCATAAACAGCATTATTAAAATGTTCAGTCTGCAGTGTGTTAAGTTAACAGATTCACAACACATGGGTGTCAGGAAAGAGTTCCATAGATTAATAAGAAGAGAGAGAAAAAAAAGTTGTAACTGAGGGGCCAGACACACAGATAAGGAAATGAACAAAATGTCACGGGTAAGCTAAATGCTCTTTAAATGTAGCTAGCTAGCTATTTAAACAGAAACTAAGGCTTAAAAACCCTGATAAAAAATTTAACACAACGTTAACGGGACTTAATTAATAAAGCTGCTACACTTAAAGAGCTTTACTACTTAAGTCCCATTCAACGTAATGAGAAACTGTATAACACAATTGTTGTTTATGGCTAAAAACCTAAAAAGTCCCTGCGTAAAAAAAAAATCGTCCAGAAACCCTTACGTTGTGTCGTGACTGGATTTGTAGCGTTTCTGAATGTGCAGCGCGTTTCTGAAATGTAGCATACGCGTTGACACAAGACACACACTCACACAAGTACACACGAACAGACACCATTCGTTAATTTAATAACCATGTTAGAATGCAGAGACCCACTCATAGCTCATATTGTAGGCTACATCAGCTTTAATCAGAAACCGTTTGTCGAGAGCAGCACATGCTCGGGGAGGCCAGCAAAACAAGCTGACATCTGAAGCTCCCACAAATGTGCTTACGGTTTGTTACTTGCGAAATGAGGTCATGCACTTTCATACAATTTACAGGAATCCTTTGTTGCAACCATTCATCCAGTATGTCAAGAGAAGATGAGAAGTTCTGTAAATCTGCTTACTAGGACATTACAAGGCATCACATACTCTGTACAGTATGAAAACAATCGATATACACAGTGCAGGCAGCCTTCGTGAGATAAACTGGACTGAGAGCTTAAGAGGAGTCAGCACTGACTCAACCATGTCTGCGTATACAAACCAGGCCCTCATGTACTGAGTCACGCTGGCAGTGGCATTCACACAGTACACTGCTCTAATCACGGGCTGGAAAGCTCCATCATAAAGAGACGCACAACTCGGACTGCCCCAATTCACGTTTCACACTCGACAGTGCACATGGCTCAAAGCCAGACAGCATTTCGTTTTTCAGCACTAGCCTGACCGTGACCCATGACCCTTTGTACACTTCCCCACAGCGGGTGGGTGCGTGTGGGTGGAGGTGTCTGTCCACTGGCCTGACAAAAGTGGAAATACCGCTGCTTGTACTGTATGCATCAAGCAAGGGAGAGTGAGGGTGATGAACAGAAGGAAAGACAAAAAAATTATGAAAAGAAAAAAAGGAAAAAGAGAAAGAAAAAGATTTAGTAGGTCAACTGGTGGACGGTTTGGTTATAGCACTTATGTAATGGCTTATCTTATATTCAGATCACATGGCCATCTGATGAGCTCTGCCCTCAGCTCCCCAGTCTAACACTGTCTAGCACAGTGGCTCCACAACATACACAGCCTAACACAGTCTAACACAGCAGACCCACAGTCTAACACAGTCTAGCACAGTGGCTCCACAACATACACAGCCTAACACAGTCTAACACAGCAGACCCACAGTCTAACACAGTCTAGCACAGCAGCTCCAGAATATTAACTCTGTCCAGCACAGTGGCTCCACAGTCTAACACAGTCAGCGAGGAGAGGAACAGCTTCTACTCCAAACCAGTGCACGAGAAAACCACATGTCCAACATTCCACACTGCCGCAACGCCGCAGACGATGCCAGCGCACTTTCAGGACGGACTCACATGCAGTCCAGGATGCTGCCTTGCTGATGTCCATTCACACACCAGTCTGTTAAGGCAGACCAGCAGAGGAGAGCGCAGAGAGTGTGTGGGCAGGCAAGGCAGGGCTCTGTCAACAAAAAACAATTACAGACAAAAAAAACACACAAACAGACCCCAAACAATGAAGCTCATGAGCAATTGGTGAACAAAACATCAAGTTGCGTGGAATAATGAGGACGAGCACGCACACACGCACACACGCACACACACGCACACACGCACACACCTGTCTACTCTGCTTGAGATCCAATCTTGGTGGAATTTTATTCTCTCTTTCTCTCGCGCAGGTGGAGTACTCTTTGAAGGCAGACACTGTGATCTGTCAATCCGTAAATATTAATAGGAGAAGTCTGACGGCAAACTAATTCATATGTAAGTAGTCTGAAGCTAGACCTGCTGACCTGTCATTGGGTGTAAGTGTGTGTGTGTGTGTGTGTGTGTGTGTGTGAGAGACCCCTATATATTCTGCATAATTACTCTGTGTAATAAAACTCCTGCTGACCCTAACAATCACACACGTCTTTCTACCATTAACTTCCAGTGTTCCATAGCAGAACACACGGTGGAACTGCGTTCCATCAGTGTATGAGGATAATAAGTACTAGAAGAGTTCATCCTCACACACAAACACAGTAACCATTCAACTGAGTGCATAATGAAGACTGTGTGTCCCTTTAACCTTTTATTCCAACCTTTACAGCTGTCATTTAGCTGTATGCGCTGTAGTGGGTATAGCACGCACACACACAGACACACACATGTCACAATCACACAGTCAACCCCCCCACACTGCCTATCTGTATGCTCTGCTGAGGCATGTGCTTGGTCTTTGCTGTCTGTGCCTCACAGGTGGGAGACACTAAGCCCCTCAGGGCTTAGTGGGGTGGAGGGTGCAGTGGCTGTCAGGCTGGGGCTAATGGGAAAATTGGTGCTTAGGCACAAATAGCGCTTTGCTCATTAATCTAACATGCGAGCAGGTGTGAATGTGTGTGTGTGTGTGTGTGTGTGTGTGTGTGTTTGTGCATGTGTGTGCACACATGTTCTTGCTGTGCACATCTCTTCCATAAGTATGTATAAAACATTGCTGCCACAGACTGTGTGTGTAAGTATACTTTAATGAAGCCTTGTTTAGTGGCTTCCTGTGCCATACTGAACACTCAACCCCATTACCCCATTTTGTCCACAAATACGGACTGGTGCTAATGGGCCGCCCAATGGAGGATGGGTTCCCTTTTGAGTCTTGGTCCTCCCAAGGTTTCTTCCTATATCCCCGCCATCTTAGGGAGTTTTTCCTTGCCACTGTCGCCTTTGGCTTGCTCATTAGGGATCTGGACCCATGCAATTTGTAAAGCTGCTTTGACAACATGTGTTGTAAAAAGCGCTATATAAATAAATTTGAATTGAATTTAATTGAATTACCATACTGTACACTTAACACCATTACCATACTGAACACTCAACCCCATTACCACACTGTACACTCAACGCCATTACCATACTGACCACTCAACCCCCTTACCATACTGACCACTCAACCCCCTTACCATACTGTACACTTAACACCATTACCATACTGTACACTCAACGCCATTACCATACTGACCACTCAACCCCCTTACCATACTGACCACTCAACCACCTTACCATACTGACCACTCAACCACCTTACCATACTGACCACTCAGCCCCCTTACTATACTGAACACACAACTCTCTTTCTTGAAGAACTTTGCACAAGTGCTTGGCCAGGAAACTTCAGGAAATTTCTAGAAGCTCACCACGTCTGTATTAGCCACAGATGTAATGCGGGAGCTAATAACCTGCATGCAGGCTGGGTGCCAGTCTAGGTGAAACTGACCTTCCAGTATGTTAGAGCGCAGAGGGGCGGGAGCACTTCAACCTTGCAGAGCGCTGAAGGAACCACGAACCACACGCTTCCGCTGGACGGCCTGCTATCACACCGGGCACAGAACGCACGTTGCCATGGTGATCCATTTAGCTGCTAGCTGCCCTGACAACCTCTCTCTCTCTCTCTCCCACTTGCTTAGACATTCTCTCTCTCTCTCTCTCTCTCACACACACACACACACACACACATTCTGTCAAAGTGATACTTAATTTTACCAATTTTGTGCTTGTGATGGAGAGGAACTCATTTGCCTTTGCGTGTCTTAGCGGCTGACTGTCAGGCCAGCACCTTATTTCATTAACAAAAAAAGCTTTCTTAAATGGTTGAGAAGCTTGTAACTGCCATGTCTTTGGTATGCATTTGTTTTGGCTGAAGTCACCATCTTTACGATCCACCTGCACACTCTCTCCCTACACACTCTCCCTCTGCACGCACTCTCTCCCTATACACTCTCCCTCTGCACGCACTCTCTCCCTACACACTCTCCCTCTGCACGCACTCTCTCCCTATACGCTCTCCCTCTGCACACACTCTCTCCCTATACACTCTCCCTCTGCACACTCTCCCTACACACTCTCCCTCTGCACACTCGCCCTACACACTCTCCCTCTGCACACACTCTCTCCCTATACACTCTCCCTCTGCATGCACTCTCTCCCTATATACTCTCCCTCTGCACACTCTCCCTACACACTCTCCCTCTGCACGCACTCTCTCCCTATACGCTCTCCCTCTGCACGCACTCTCTCCCTATACACTCTCCCTCTGCACACTCTCCCTACACACTCTCTCTGCACACTCTCTCCCTACACACTCTGCCTCTGCACACTCTCTCCTTACACACTCCACCTAAACAGTCTCCCTCTGTGGCTCTTGGACACGGAGCCTCACCTCTGGCACAGGCGTAAAACACACTGTCACCACTGGGCATGGTGCCAGCCTCACACACTCACACTCGCCACTGTGCATGGTGTCAGCCTCACACACACACACTTGCCACTGTGCATGGTGTCAGCCTCACACACACACACTTGCCACTGTGCATGGTGTCAGCCTCACACACACACACACACTTGCCACTGTGCATGGTGTCAGCCTCACACACACACACACACACACACTTGCCACTGTGCATGGTGTCAGCCTCACACACACACACACACACACTTGCCACTGTGTATGGTATCAGCCTCACACACACACAGGGTTTAGACACTAGTTGTTTATTCATCTTGTCTTATGGACACCTGCATGCACATGTAGTAACCACTGCATTACAATGCATTACATTACATTACAAAGCCTAGATTTCCTAAACAAATGATCACACAGACACACACACACACACAGACACAAACACACACACAGGGATCAACAATGGATTTATTGGGACAAACGAATCTGTGCCTTGTTTTACCACTTGCTGACACATACAGACACACAAACTCACATATTCTCTTTTTCTCCAGTTCTTTCTTTGGGATATTCTGCCCTTAGTCTCTCTCTCTCTCCATCCGGCTGTGTGTCTGTCTGTCTCACTCCCTTTGCTCTTTAGTGCAATAAATAAATCCACCCAGTGACCTGCTTGCTACAAGGAGCCTCAGCCATGCTACCCCCTGCTCTGTGTGTGAGTGTGTATGTCTGCGTGCGTTCGAGCTGTCTGTCTGAATGACATTATGGGAGGATGCTCAGGGAGGACGCAGTTAAGAAGCTGGCCTTGGCTTCTGCCACTCTGCTGCCCTCGTAATACAAACACACTGAGTCTGTGACAGACATGGAGGACTCTCACTTTAACTGTAACGCCGAACGGCGCGTAGATTTGCGAGACGGACACAAGCGCTGAGATGAGCGAGATTTATTGTGAGACATACTAGTACACGAGACGAAAACTACACGTAAAGACATTATCAAAACAGAGAATACACTAGCAAACTAACAATGAACACGAAAGGGAACTTTTAAACTTACTGAAGCTGAAACAGAATCAAGACAATAGACTAAACGCGAAGTACATGAACACGACGGAGCTTTTATACAATGGACTACGACAGTGTGACGACAAGGGCTGTAGACAAAGACATACGAACGAGGCTGAAGACAAAGTATCACGACAGAGGCTGCAGACAAAATAACCAGCAACACGGAAGACCAAACAGAGGGTATAAATAGAACAGAACTAACATGAAACACCTGAAAGACTAAACGAGGGGCAGGGAATACAAAACAGGAGGCGGGGCTAAGAAGCACATGGCTAACAAAACAAACAGGCACGAGAATGACAGGAGGGAGGCGGGGCAGACCGTGACATTAACATCATTTCCTGTCCCTGTCCTAACCTGCCCATAATTGTGGGTTTGTGATATGGATGTCAGATGAGGAGGTTTTTGCCCAGGGACTGGCTTAGCCCTCTTGCGTTTGCAAGGAAATGTGAAGCATTTGCAGTCGCTCAGGTCTGTGAGGTCAGTCCGAGCACCGCGGTTCATTTTCTCCACAGAATCGGGAATAAGGGTGAAGCTTCACGGGGGAAGTTTGTGAAAGGAGTTTTCTGAGTCTCTGAACGACCCAATGTCATCATCTCCGTGATTTGAGTGCCAAGGACAAGTGAATGGGCGTTACAGTGCAGTGCTGATATAGTGAAGTGCTGTTACAGTGCAGTGCTGATACAGTGCAGTGCTGTTAGAGTGTGACATTTCACTGCTTAAGCTCATTTTTGTTGCAGTGGCACAAGTCATGTGGCTGACATGAAGAATCTCCCAGCAGCAGATGAGCACCACAAGCGTTCAGGCTGAGCAGACCTCAGTCGAGGGCCAGCCGGAGCCATACCTGTGACTTTCTGCTATTACATTTCCAGAACACCACCTGGCTTGCGGACACTGGTTCTCATGCCCGACTCTGGAGAAGGACTAGACTGCAGGAACCTCTGCCTTAGTCCCACTGATCATTTTACACAAACGATCACACACATGCCACATCCTGGTGATGCCGCAAACTCCTCGGGGCGCGTGACAGCAGAACACACGCCAGCGAAATCGAGATTTATCGGCAATAACAGCTCAGGACCAGTGAAAGAACCTCACACGCCGAGATCCGCTTACGCATGGTTTGTAATGGAGAAGGAACTGTTGAATGTGTGATGCTGTAGGTTGGAACACACACACACACACACACACACACACTGTAACGCCCATGGCGTTGAGAGATGAGAGCTTGGACTCAAATGCTGAGAAGAGCGAGATTTACTGTAGACAAATCCATACTCTGAGTCATTTAAACAGTCCATGGTCATACCAGGTGAGCAGTCGACATAGAGACCAGGCAGAAGAAACAAACTTACAGAAACTGGCAGGGAACAACTAGAACCAAAGTCAAACACTGGAGATAAACATAAAGATATCCAGATACTAACAACCAACAGCAGATTCTCAAATTCAATTCAAAACCTACAAACATCATACCAACAATACCCAGCCCTGAACAAGGGAAAAGACAGGGCCTATAAAGGGCAGACAAGCAAGGGAAATCACAGGGGACAGATCATAAGAGGGCGGAGTCACAGAGTGGAAGGAGGGACAGACAGGCGTGGACAAACACTGGCACATGGAGGAACAACAAACAAGGACGTGCCAGGGAGGATGGGCGAGGCCAAGGGGAAGCAAACTACAACATTGACAGGAGGGGGCGTAGCTGGGCATGGCGTGCACACACACACACACACACCCACATAGAAACACTCCTGCACACACATGCACACATACACAAAAAACCCTGTATCAACATGTGATATACAGACCAAATAAACCTGAGGAGTCTGTCTGACCAAACAGGGCAATAAGCAGAAAACAAAATCAGGATTTGCAATCATTATCATTATTAAGGCCCCTACAGATGAACTCAGCAATAAGAATCTGATAAAGACCAGACACATTTGGGGAATGACGGAACATATATTCTCTTTGCAACTTGAAGTCTTGCTCAAGTGTATTATGCAACTGCAGAGAGGAAGTAGAGCGTGGGGGCCCCACAGGGGGCCAAGGGCCCCAGCTCTTCTGGTTCACACTGAGCACGATGGTTGGGCCTTGTGTACAGTTGGTGGGGACACACAAGGCAATATGGAACAGCTGCAAACAAATGCTATAAAGGGAAGATGAGAAGTACACACAAGCTTGCAAACACACACACACACACACACACACACACACACACACACACATGAACACACACATGCATACAGGCATACATAGAACAGGTGTGCAGGCAGGCAGGCAGGCACACACACACACACACACACACACACACATTGGCAGTAGTGAAAGCCCGTCCTGTCAGGCCTTAATGTTTACATTAGTACTGAATGGGGCCTCTTTTTTAGGACCCATGTGTTTGTGGGTTGAAATTCTAACCCTTTTTAACCCTTATTTATGCTTGAATGAAACGACTCAATAGGTGGAGCTCTACGGTGGTGGTGCGGTGGGAAGCCCCTGTCCCCGTCCTCTATTACACGCCCACCTCTTCATGGACAGGTCCAGGGTAATCTGTATTAGCCTTGATGCAGCCATTTCATTTCCAATATATCTGAGCCTGTACAGTTCATTTCAGATACTGAACGAATAAATAAATAAATAAATAAATAAATAAATAAATAATCGGATTAATTTTTAGCCAGGAAAACTGGTGGGATGTTTTAAAGATGTTTAAAAGTATGTTGATTTGGACATGCTGTATCAATCAATGTAACAAGCTGTTCCCATAGTAACCCAATCTCCCATCACATTATTTCTGTAGAAACACTGATCAAAGGACTGTGATTTTTGAGCAGGTCAACAGGTGTCATAAACAGCTGTAAAAAAAAAAACCCGTTTCTGAATCTTCTGAAAGGATCAGGATTCTTGCATGAATAACTCCTGTGTGTGGTCTACTTGTTGGTCCTATTTAACAAACAACACATAACGTTTTACAGAGCACATCTTAGGAACGGCTGACACAAGTCTCTTGCGAAATTGAGGTGGTGAGACGAGGGTAGTGGGCTCAGGTACGGGTCTGATGTATAGAAAAGCTAGAAGAATACGGCTCCCTGTCTGTGTGCTGCTCTGAAAGGTCTCCATCTGTTTTTCTTTTTAATGAGAGCACTGGGGACCATTAATGAAAGTCACACAGCCGTGGGTGTGTGCACGTATGTATGGGCATGTGTGTGCACATGCTTGCGTGTGCGTTGGTGTATGCGTGCATGTGTTTGTGTGTGAGCATGTTTGTATGATGAATTAGGGAACCAGTGGCACATTTAATAATATGTGAGGCCCTGGAGGCTCACACAAGACAGCCCAGCATTAATGGGGAAACAGGGGAAACAGTTACCAGGGGAAACAGTTACCGGGGGAAACACTCACCGAAGGGATACAGGTACAGATTTCACGGTAAAACTCCAGATAGTAATTATCACCGTTTCAAATGTTAATTATTGTTAAAACAGTGGTTAATTACATCACTTTCCAACATCAGCCAAAGTTGGCACCAGTCTCCCAAACACATGTGCACTGTGCTCTGGACACATTTCCGCCTTCTAAGAGAATGAAGTCTGAGATGTGGTCAGAGACCACATGGAGGAAGATCTCATGGCCTGTCTAAGTTACTAGTTGCTTGTCAGTAAGGTGAAGCCGTCAGCATGACGTACTGTTTGTAAAAGCACTGCACGCCGTCTGTGGTGCGGTAGAACAGAGTCGGGCATCTTCCCCTCTCCCAACCCTCCTCAAGGCTCCGGGGCCATGCGCGCCACGCGGGAGCGTTTAAGGCACCGTCTCCACGCTTCATGGGAAGTGCTTTTGCAGCCTGAGAACGGCATGCGTGAAATGTCACCTATACAAGGTCCTTCTGGAGCAGACTATGGTAAGCTTATTCAGTTCAGTGGATAGAACAGATATAGGCCAGCCTATCACCTACTTTGACAATGACAGCGACAGGCCAAATAATAACAATAATAAAATGACCCCCATCTTCTCTGAATCATGTGGTGTCTGCAGACTCTATCAGCTTGTCTGCAGACTCTATTAGCCTTTCCACAGACTCTATTCGAGTATCGGCAGACTCCATTAGCCTTTCCATAGACTCCATTAGCCTTTCCATAGACTCTGTTCACCTATTTGCACATTATATAGTTTTGTCACGAGTTTGATTGCCAAATTGATTGTACCATATTTCCAGCAGGAGAAACACACTCCTTTGTATACTGTATTGAGTTCTCTGCAATTACCATCACTGTCTAAAAGAATGTTAAAGAGTCTTAACTTAATGAGGAGACAGGCTTAAAGAGGAGAGTCTTAAAGAGGAGACAGTCTTAAAGAGGAGACAGTCTTAATGAGGAGACAGTCTTAAAGAGTTCCTTGTGTTTTCAGTCACATTAGTGGACTGGTAAACAGATGTTATTGTGATGGTGTGAGAAAGGGTGAGGACAGAATAAGAGAGAGAAACAGGGAGAAGGTGACATTACTGAGGAAATTGCCACCAACCTGTTCGGATACTCATCCACCTCTAGGATGACATTTCAGTATCTATGTGAAGTATTTGCACAAAGTTTTGAAAGGGTAGAGGGGTGAGTGAATGACAGAGAGAGAGGGAGAGAGATAGAGAATGAGAAAGAAAGAATGATAGAGCAAGAATGAGAGAAAGAGAATGAGAGAGAAAGAGGGAGCACAACAGAGATGGATGCTTCAGCCATTTGCATCATTAAGCTGCATTTAGAAGCTCCATGCTAGCATCAGTCTTTCTACACTGGCGTACACTTGAAATAGTCCAGGCAAACAACCACATAAAATGCCTTACACCAGTCCTAACACCTCAAATACTGAACAACCAATATCAGGTAGCAGCATCAACCTCAAAGACACCTGAGGCAAGCTTAAACAGACACAACTTTACACCAATTGTACAGCAGAGAAATATGATGGACACCTCAGTGAGCCCGTCAGCATGTTACTTACTCATAGTCAGTGGCAATTCTGGAGTGTGTTGGGGTCCTCTGCAAATCTCAGGGGGCTTCCTTTAGGGAATTCAGGTTTCATACTGTCATTGCAAACCCCCCAAACCCCACACCCAAACCCCCCTCCAAACCCCACACCCAAACCCCCCAAACCCCACACCCAAACCCCCCCAAACCCCACACCCAAACCCCCCAAACCCCACACCAAAACCCCCCAAACCCCCCAAACCCCACACCCAAACCCCCCAAACCCCACACCCAAATGGGCCTGGTGGCCAGTTGCTCCTCTGCTCAAAACAACAGACTGAAGACTTGCATCTTATATGTTGTGTACAGATACACTCACACATGCTTAAAGCACACACGTACAACCTTGCACACACACACACACGCACACACGTACAACCTTGCACACACACATGCACACACACACACACCCACACACACAGAACAGCAGAACTTGGGAAAGATGAAGAATTTCCATTCCTTGCTTTTTTCCCTCTGCCAACAGGCGCACAGCAGGAGAATAGTAACAGCTTCAAGAACATCAACAGCTCATCAGAGAAAGATAGAGAGTGAACAAGGAGAGAGAGGGCTAGGGAGAGGAAAAGAGAGGGCGGGAAAGAGAAAAGGAAGCAGAGAGAGAGAGAGAGAGGGAGAGAGAGAGGGAGAATAGGGGAATAAGAGGAAGTGAGAAAAAAACAAAGAGAGGGTTAGAGACAGAGAGAGGAAAACAGACTATGATAAAAGACACTGCAACAGTCTAGCACAGATAGCAGAAAACCATGGTGGGCTGTCATGAAGTTTTTTTGCACAGCAGATAACGAGGAGCTCTCACAGCAAATGCACCACGGTGAGTAGCAGCATTTACAAGAGTTTCTTGCTTGGATTCGCAGTGCCTTTAATCAAATCTCATATCTCAAATACCAAAACCACTCCTCTCCTACACCAAATGCACTACCAGCATCGCTTCACATCCTGAACCCATTCAGACAGATCTGCACGTCCTGGCAGGGAACCGACCGCCTCTTCTGCAGGAGCCTGAGCTTGCGCTCGCTCTATTTTAGGTAGGACTGTCTCCAGCGCTCCTTCAGCCTAACGAAGACACGAGCACACAATGAACAAGCGATCCAGGATCCCGGATCATCACACGAAGAACTGCCGTAGTCTGCATGCGTTCCTTCGCGCTGCTCGGAGCGTGAAGCGCAGTAAGCTCGCAGCGCGACAGCCCACCGGCTGCTAGTATCGATGACTTCGGTTTCTGTGGGACCGACTGCATTATTTTTAGCCTCTAAAAATCGCTAAAAATGATTACCGTGCAATCAAGCGCTGGGTTGTAACAGACATAGCGCAGCGGGGGGCCAGTGGCAGTCCGACACAAGCCCCCATTATGAGCTAATCACTCACACTTACGCGGGGCCGGCACTGTCTGAATGGCCCGTCTCCTTTCCCACAATTCTATTACAGAAGCTAATTTTGCAGCTAATGAGAAGCCATTACAGGGAGTGGGCGTAGCTGAACAAGACAAGGGCCTCCGCCCACAGAACAGACTCTGCTGATCTCTGTATAAAGAGTCCACTCTGGCACCTGCACCACAAGCCCTTATAGCTGAGACAGATTAGGAAGAGAGGAATCGGACAGGGAGAGAGTGAAATAGAGAAGGAGAGAGAGAAGGGGAAAGAGGAAAAGAGAGTGGTGCGTGTGTGACAGGTTCCCTCACAGTCGGCTGCTGGAGAACACACATTCCATTTTCCCTGCTAAGACACAGTGGTCTTTCAGCCTTGTTAAATAAATAACCCACCTCATGCCATGGGCCAGAGAATGAATAACACTTGAGAAAGAGAGAGAGAGAGAGAGAGAGAGAGACAGACAGAGAGACAGAGAGGTGACTAAGAACGACACATTGCGACATATATGAACACATTGTTGTGGCAAAGACAAAGTAGAAATGCTTGATGAAAAATCAATGTCTGCATTAGACAAGCTCGAAAGCAGCCTGCAGCCACTACAGAGACGCTGAATGTGACATTTAGCTGCCAGAAGTCCTTCTCAAGCTAAGCTGAAGTGCATGTCGTCTGTGTTGTGAAAAACCCTCGCAACACCATCTGAAAATGTCAGCTACCCTTCACACTGCAGGAACATTTCATGACAAGTGGACCAATAGAAATGGTGCAAGACATCTTGGAAATAAATCACGTAGGTGCACAAGGTTTTCTTAAATCGTTTCCTTATGGACTTATACCATAAGCATGTGTCTTCTGTTCCATCACCGCATTACCGAAATAAAAGCATTAATTACTCAAATCGGAGGTGCTTCTCAATAGCTCTGGCTAGTCAGTAGCGATTAGGGATCACTTGAACGCTCTTACTCGCGCGCTTGCGTAAAACCAAAATGGTCTGCCTCTCGAGTCGAGCGTAAAAGCTTTTGTTATACCAAACAACTGCAGTTACGTGATGACAAAAATAAGCTGCATTGAATTGAAGGTTGTTTTCTATAGATGTAAAAAGGTATAACTGAATTCTGTCCATAGCGTTAATGGCACCTGAAGCAGGAAAACAGATGTGGCCGTTCTGTTTTCCCATTCTTTTAGTGTGCTTTTTGTGCATGTAAACAATCTGTGGAGTTACAGAGCTCAGAGTAGCCGATCAGTTCTGCCCCGCAGAAATCACTTCTACGCCTGGAATGGCTCGGCGGAGTTTCCGCCATTTTCTTGGTTAATTTGCGAATCACTCTAGTAACACTTTCCTTATCGCTCACCTACCGACAAATGTAGCACACAGTCTCACAACACATCGCCAGTACTGCAGTGTGGGAAGAGTTGATTCAGTTCTGTAGCCACATTGAGAAGATGTTGTGCTCTGTGCTGTGAGGGGAGTTCTTCTGTGTATGCTGTGCCAAAGGTAGGACTACAGAGAAATACATTTCTACCACTATTCCCTCCAGTGTTCCAATTATTCTACTGGGTCTCGGCCCTTCACAGAGGACTGCTTCTCAAATTGTGTGCAGTGCTAGCTTTTCATGTCTCCCAGTTCCAACTTTGCATGGCCCAATGGATAATTCAGATTCACAAACTGTAAGTACACAATATCATTTTTGGATATGTGATATTAAACTGTGGGGTTGTTAGCCGTAGCTAAGCGGGAGACCCAGTGCTCAGCTGTAGGCTTCTCAGCCAAGTAGCTAGTCGTATTGTGTTATAATGGTTTTGCTACTCTGCAAGGCCCACATTTTACCTGTGTGGAATATGGTGGTGAATTTTTAGATCCCTAGCTGTCGATTATCTACTGGGGGATGGTTTTAGCAGTGTTGAATGGTGGTGCTGATTTAAAAGCAGCTATTGCAAATTCTCCCACTACAGCTTAAGTTCCCTTGTCAGATTATCAAACTGTTCTGAGATCAGTTAAAAAGTCCAGCTCATTCCATGGCAACATATGCCTTTAGACAGACTCCAATTAGCTGCTTTTAAATTGAGGCAAAGGGCTAGTTTTCCTCTTATAATGTGAAACAGGTGGTGGGATTAACAGAAGTGCAAAGTTTCGTGGGCAACTTTTTACAGTTCCTGAGGTAGAAGGTTGCAGCCTTGCAGAGACGATTTTCCATTTAGGATGGGACAACTGAGGTAAACTGAGGGAGAGTTAGAGAGTGAGAAAGAGAGGTGAACGTACAGAACTACTTGAGCCATCTTCAGGAAGTAAGTAACTGACTTAACAATAACTACCTCAATCTCACACAAATGAGTATTTTTCCATATATGACTGAACGCTGAATGCCTCATTAGCTTTTTAATAACTGCACCGAGCTTTTTCAGAACTTTTTGTAAGTGAAAATTTAAGCCATAATTATTCCATTCAGCCTTTTCTTTGCGTGACTGAGAAGAGGTAGGCAGACCAGCCCGACCCCCCCCAACCCTCACCCCCCCAGCCTGACCCCTCACTTCAGCCCCAGAACCCGTCATTACTGCCTGTCTGCATCCACCTGTTTTGGATTTCAAAGAGTCGCTCGTTCAAATGCCATTTGTACTTGTGATGGAACAAAGCAGGTAAGGTAAGAAATGGCAGGAACTCAGGTGTGGACAGGGATGTGCAGGGGTGGTCAGGTGTGGAATGAAGTGGACGGGCGTGTATAGGGGTGTACAGCCGTGGACAGGCGTGGACAGCCAGCCCGCACGAGGCTGGAGCAGGAGAGACCGGGTAGAAGTGGCCCTTGAGATAAAACCACAAAAAGCAAATACAGAAACAAGAGGAATAAAAGTGGTGTTTGTGAGGAGATCGTTCACACGGCGTGTCTTCAAATAAAGCTCACATTCATTCAGACTGCTACCAAAATCTGAACACAAATATTCAAATATTTACATAGATGGATTTAGAAAGGGAAATCATCATCCCATTGCTTCCACGATTACAGGGTGATTAAGTATTCTAAGTATTCTAATGCATATAAAATATTCTACAGAAGTAGATTTCACTTCATTAAAATATTATTACTTCATACTTGCAGGTATCTGAAGTTGGAATTGTTTTGGTAAATGCTAGATGAATATTAATCCAAAATTAAATTTACTAAAAATATTGTAATGAAAAATACCTTCAAAATACACGTAATATACTAGAGAAAATAGATAGATAGATAGATAGATAGATAGATAGATAGATAGAGAGAGAGATATGGGATTAGGTGCTAGCAGCTGCAGTACACATGAAGACTTCAGGTCATATCAGTGACATTACATCTACTCTAGTCACACCAGCACTTGCCTGGAGTAGTAAATCAAAGATGATTTTAGTGATATTTTAGGAATACAGGGAAAACGTGTCCCACTGTGTGCTCCAGGTACACTGTGATGGAAAGCCCCTGTTTTAACACTCAGACACGCTGATGCAAGGGCCCAGACGCTTTCGGGAAGCTGGCTCATGTCCAGAAACAAGCCGGCCGGGTCGGAGACTCTGCCTCTCCTGGAGAGAGCAGATGTGATCCGTGATCCCTGCGATTCCCCATGCAGGCACATCTGCTGGCTGCTGGGACAGCACAGTGGCCCAGCGAGGCGTGTGGGAACGCTGACGGGGTTAACGGCCAATCAGGTCAGCCGCCTGCTCTCCACTTACTCAGCCCGATCCTTATTTATCTGGGAAATTGATCCCATTTTGCAACGTGAGGACAGAGGCCGGACGTTTTTTTCTTTTCTTTTTTTTCGCATCTGTACTCCTACCAATCTGGTGATTGACACAACCAAAAATATTGCTGTTTTTAATATGCATCAACAGAGTTTGCATTGCTAGTAAGAAAGGGTAAGGTGAAAGTGAACACCTGTTACCTGTTGCCAATATGTATATCGGAGCTTCCCGGAGGACGTACTGCTATTAATACGAGATTTTACTGCATTTCTAATGTCTAGTCCAGCAGTGCTGCACAGTAAAACCAGACGTCAGTGAAGCGCTGCTGGACTCTGCTTGTTTGCTTCAGAGACTGTAGAGACCTCGTTTGCTTCAGAGACTGTAGAGACCTCGTTTGCTTCAGAGACTGACGGCTAGACTGCACCCAAGAGCGCTACTTGGGTTTGTTTGAGCGCTTTTGGGCCTGTGTTTGTTGTTTAATTCTATAAGAGACTTTATTCACTGTGTGCGACTGCTGCTTGTTCTGGTTCCTTTCGAAACTCATTTAAGCTTCATCGAACATAAGAATAATATTTCAGTATTTAAATGCAGTTCACGTCTAATTTAGTTAAGTTCATAGTCTTTCGACAACTAAAATAACTCTAGGAAAACAACGTATTACTCTTTAACAGAGGCTGGAGGGTCAGAGCCATACATCTGTGGCAGCTGATGAGGAGGTTTTCATTGTCTCTTCTGTGACAGAATCCACCCTTTTCAGCTGAGGTAAGTCGTTCATCTCCTGGTACTGTTTTCAAGATCGACAAACTCAAGTTTTGCTGCCCTTCCTCTAACCATTTGCTTCAAGAATGCTCCAAGAATGCTTCAAGAATACCTCTGGTGTATACAAGTTTCACTTCCTTTTCTTCTGTTAAGTTGTTTGGTTAAATTCCACAATTCCAGAAGTTAACTCAATTTCTTAGTTTTTCCTAATGTTAGTTACATTTGCCCCAGTTATCATCATACACTTTCATACATTTCAAATTTAAGGCCAAAAATGCGGTTTGCATAGATCCTTATTCCAGTGATGTTTCATTACTTGAAAAATGTTTTTTTCCAGTTTCTTGTTAAGTAGAATTATTATTAAGTATTGATCTTCCAGTAAGTAACTTTTTGGAATGAAGCTGACATGTTTTATTAAAAGATAATTTCTTTTCTTTTTGTAATCTGGTAACAGTGATGGCAGAACCCTAGAGTTATGTGTGGTACTGTATATATGGATTCTGAAAGAACCAGATATCTATTCTGGATTTTCAATTAACCAATTTGTTCACCAATTTGTTCTGTTAAAAGTGAATTTTAACAGAATGAGGAGTATTACTTGTAAGCACCTATGAGGTCTAATTTAACCAATAAATTGGTTAAAACAGGATTAGTATTTACAATTACAAGAAACCACCTATTCACTACAGGAAGATGACATATGGGTATCTGTCCAGGTGTTCTGCTGGATAGAGGACAATGAACAGAAAAACTGGATTGTCTGACCTAAGTCCAGATCCAAATCCAGACTTCTGACTAACTGTATTTGTCACTTACACATGAAGGTTCGATTCGATTATCATGATCATCGTGTTTAGTCAAATGACATTACAATAATAATCATATGAGTCTAGAAAACAGGAAGTAAAATACATTTAGTCTTTTATTAGGTCTTAAATAGCAAAATTGCTCCATGTATGTAAAATAATTCTGACTAGTAAAGAAAATGGGTCTTCTGCTCAACCCGAAAACCTGTGGTGGGGTTTGAATTTGTTTGTATGTGTGTGTGTGTGTGTGTGTGTGTGTGTGTGGCATTCATTCAAATGTATGGTGAGTCAGTTGGAAGACATGCAGGTGGGTGGACTTGTGCAATGATAAGAGAAACCTATCTAAGATCTGTCCCAGTGCCTACAGATTGTACAGATTGTACAGATTTAGGTGTTAATGAACCACAATGGTCTATCTGTCTGACATAACCACAGTCACAGTTGTGGTTGTTCTTTGAGTGTCCTCTGAAGAAGCATAGTGTGTTTGTGTTGTGGTGTGTGTGTGCGTATAAACATGTCATACCTCCATAAGCTCAGCACACACTGAGGCTTTCTCACCCAGAGTGCTCTTCTGTGGCGGTGACTCATCAGTGACTGGACCAGCCTCCAGCCGTCACCAAAGACTTCCATCCAGTAACGTGGCCTCACCAGTGGCACTGTCGTGACACGCAGGGCCCCCATGCATCTGCACGCCCTCATTTCCTGGGATAAAGGGCACGGTGCCATTTACCATGCCCGAGGCGGACTTGCGCAAAATCACCCATAAGCCTCTGCAGCAGGAGGGCAGCATTTCCCAACACTCTTCCCTGGAGCAGGCCCAGATGAGCCCATGGAGACTCCCAAACAGGGTGTAGAGTGAAAGCTGAGCAGAAGGAGGAGACACCGCATAATCCTGGGTTTAATGGTCCCACTGATGGATTTAAAACCTACATCGCCTCGGGAAACATTCACAACGTTCAAGCGTGTCTAGAGAACATCTCTCAACAACCGTGTGGTGAGGCTGAAGCCCCTGGCAGGTTCTGACTGGAAAGGAGTGATGTGATGTCACAGTCAAATTCCAATTCTGCTCATGAACCGAATTTACATTAGGAATTATGTAAATGTACTGAATTTACATTAGGAATTATGCAAATTTACTGAATTTACATTAGGAATCCCATTCATTTCTGATCCGAATCAAGACTCTCCCAAGCTGACTCTCTCTGGACAGCAGGTTCCATCCCTGCTCTGGACAGCCACAGAACCCAGCCACCCCCAAGGTTCCGTCTCATCTGCCAGAATCCATTCACATCCGCAGAAAACACATCTTCACTTGGCTGGTCCTGGTGCCACAAAAACGGCCAAAAATCTCAAACGAACGCAGTCAGAGCTGAAAGGAAACACTTGTGGCATTCCACAAGCAAGACCGACCTCCAGCACATTTCCGTGGGAACCTGGACGAGCAGGCCCTGTGTGAGGGGACACTCGTGTGTCCTGATCAGATCCCTGGAGCAGGGTGATGTGGTATGTGGTGATGGGTCTAAACTGCGGGGGACGGACTGACAGAGCATCAGCTTGGGCACTATGCTGATGTAGCAGAGCACAGCTCTAAGCGGGGGAGGACGAGGTAGAGGAAGAGCAGGAAGAGGAAGAGCTGTGTCAGTGGTGCCCAACACTCACAACTCAGATGCATCAGCAGTTTTTGATGAAAGTTTGAATTTCACACCCATATGTCACACCCACAAGTAACTCAGGGTTCCAAACACACACTGAGTACCTAACACTGCTCCTAAATATCCACTTTAATTCAATTCAGATAATGGATCAGAACTGAACTTGTCAGTACGGAACCCACCCTTTCCTGCTGCCATGTCCCTGAGTGTGAGCTCAGCGAGGCGAGACTTCAGAGTGCCACTTCCTGTGTTCACAGGGGCCACACAAGTGTGTTATATACTGTAAAACAAAAATGAGAATGTAGGGTAATCTAGTCTACAGTATAATCGGACGTCATGTAAAACGTAAGTCCTGAATATATGTCGCCACATACTTGGCATCTCATGGCTTTGATACAGATGTTTCGCTCATGGTAAAGGTCACGATGAGAGTCGTGACTGAAAGACTTTGTTACGGCGCTGTGAACCCATCACCTGGCATTTAGCTAGCTCATGGTAAGGGTCACGGATGAACGACTCAGCAAATAAATGAATGAAGGGATTCGTTTAAGCTTGCCATCAGCTCACAGCTTACACAGGCTCATCTCCGTCACACAAAGCTTAAATACCAATGTGTACGGCAGGGTTTAACTTTTGCAGTGTGGTTATGTAAATCATACATAGACTAGTCACATTCTAAGTCTGTGTGTGTGTGTGTGTGTGTGTGTGTGTGTAGGGGGCACTCAATCAGATTGGGCCCCATCACCACACACTTTTTGAGGGCTCCTGTCAGTCCCAGGCCCTTCATCTGATGGACTACCCTGCCCAGGGTTGGATCCCGCCTTGCACCCTTGAACACTTTAGGCGATGATTGAACAAACGAATGTACTTAAATAAATAAATATTACTTGATTTATCACTAACCTGCCCATGCTATGAATCTTTTTATTTAAATACCACAATTACATCAACGCCTCACAACAGCATTTCACAGTAATAATACGATTCCCATATAAGTATTTAGTTACTAAAACCTACCAACATTCCTCCGTTACTGCCACACCTCTATGGAGCAATTACACTACAATTACCAAGTAATACATGGTTTCGACACGGTAACAGACAGACAACGAGGATTTAATTGCTACGTAGTGGATATTCAAATCTCATCAGCTTGCATGCTAATGCATGTAAATGCCGCCGGGATCCGTGCCACATATTCTCAGTGGTGTCGCCATGGTCGCAGGACTGCGGTGCCGTGGTGTTCCCCAGACGTGGTGTTCCCTGCTGTGTGCTGTATCTCGAGTGTCCTGTCGCTGTCTGTGGCTGACGGGCGAACCGTGGGACTCCATAATTACGCACGTCACACACACCTCAGCCAATAGCAGATGTGGATTCACACTTCATTTGCATGCTGGAAACAATAGCGGAAAACTCTGGCAGCACTTCAAACCTTCGGAGACACGGTGGTAACCTCACGTAGTCCTACATAAATACTATATACATGCAGATACAAAGTGAGACACACAAACACAGTGGTGATTTAATGTGTTTGTGCTAAATAAATTTGGTTCAGATTAAACAAAATAACAAACAAGTTAAACAAATCAATAATGATAAATTAAGTTAAAGACTGCTGGCCAGTTTGGGTGAACTGTTCATATTACTGTTCAGTTTGCCTCTATATGTACAGTGAGCTTCTCTGTCTCTCCCTCTCTCTTTCTCTCCCTCTCTCTTTCTCTCTTCCTCTCGCCCCCCCTCTCACCAGTAAAGGACCACTTATCACTCCACTTCAAATATCATTTGCATACCCGCCCAGCTTTGACATACTGGAAACGTTTGCGTGACATTTTACATAGTTTTCATTTGTCTTCATTATAAACAATAACAATAGCACACATGCACGGCCAGTGATGCAGCAGAATTAGTTCTGCCCTGGAGGTAACGGACTGACAGCTGGGGCTGCTCACAGTCACATAGCTGCTTCAGACATGAGTCAGACCCACAAGAGGCTCTGGGTGCAAACCAAGTGTTTGTGTTCATTGCCGCTCCCAGCCCCCTTTTTACACACATACACAGAAAGAAAGGGTGTGTGAGTGAGAGAGAGAGAGAGAGAGAGAGAGAGAGAGAGAGAGAGAGAGAGAGAGAGAGAGAGAGAGAGAGATGCAGGATCTTTAGGCGTGACTCCAGTGAACTGTATTGTGAGCACACACTGTAGTTCAACTAAAGTGAAAAACTTCAACATAAGAAGGAATGGAGAGAGAGGTCACTGTCCCTTCCCTGCAGCATGACTTCATTCATCCAGTCTCACACACAGGGCCAGGGGTCTGTCAGTCTCACACACAGGGCCAGGGGTCTGTCAGTCTCACACACAGGGTCAGGGGTCTGTCAGTCTCACACACAGGGGGGCCAGGGCCAGGGGTCTGTCAGGGTCTGTCACACAGGGCCAGGGGTCTGGGCCAGGGGGTCTGTCACACACAGGGCCAGGGGTCTCAGTCTCACACAGGGCCAGGGGTCTGTCAGTCTCACACACAGGGCCAGGGGTCTGTCAGTCTCACACACAGGGCCAGGGGTTCTGTCAGTCTCACACACAGGGCCAGGGGTCAGTCTCACACACAGGGCCAGGGGTCTGTCAGTCTCACACACAGGGCCAGGGGTCTGTCAGTCTCACACACAGGGCCAGGGGTCTGTCAGTCTCACACACAGGGCCAGGGGTCTGTCAGTCTCACACACAGGGCCAGGGGTCTGTCAGTCTCACACACAGGGCCAGGGGTCTGTCAGTCTCACACACAGGGCCAGGGGTCTGTCAGTCTCACACACAGGGCCAGGGGTCTGTCAGTCTCACACACAGGGCCAGGGGTCTATCAGTCTCCTCAGCAAGTTATTAAGTTTCACAGCTTCCTGTCACCAAAGCAGCAGGCCACCTTGTGCAACCACTTAGATACAACAGTGAACACAGACTCACACACAGAACCATGGACATACACCTCACACACACACACAAGCATGCTTACACACACTCACAGACTCACACACACACTCACAAATTCACACACACACACATACACACAAAAAGACTACTGAAGACATTTAATCATGTTGTTCTGTCATTGGTGACATGGTCCCACACCATATACAATACATTCTTTTAAAATCTTGTTTTTAATTTAAGTATTATATTTTGTGGGCAATGACCTTCCCAACCTTCCCAAGGTGATAGACCTTGGGTCTTAATAACCTTCTTCCTTTCTTGTGTAAAGCACTTTGAATTGCCAGTGTGTATGAAAGGTGCTATATAAATAAACTTGCCGTGCCTTGACCTATTTGGACTGGTAATCTTTCCTGTTATTGTAGTTTTTTCACTTTACGTTTTTTCAGTTTCTTTTTAAACGTCAATTTTTGTCCAGCCAGCATCTATTTGGTATGGAGCTGTCAGTTCACTTCTGCCATAATCCGTCTCACTGTCAAGTAACATAGTTACACTGATTCAGTGTGCAGAAGCTTCAGCTAATACATACAAGTAATCAAATTTTGACTTGTAATTCAGAGGATTGAGTGACATTTGTGGGAAAAAAAGGTCATATAACAACATGTACTGGATTTTTTTTATCACAGTGTGTGACAGTGATTTTTTAAAACGCATTGTTATTTAGACAAGATTCATTTAGGTCCAGAGTTCCTAATATGACACCAACTCATAGGACAAATGACCTCAGTAGTCTATATGTACAACTCTCCTCTCCTAACATCTGCAGGGGGGCGAGAGAGAGAGAGAAAGAGAGATGGAGAGAGAGGGAGACAGAGGGAGACATAGGTAGACTGAGAGAGAGAGAGAGGGTGAGACAGAGGGAGAGAGAGGGTGAGACAGGGAGACAGAGGAAGAGAGGAAGATTGAGGGAAAGAGGATGAGACAGGGAGACAGAGGGAGAGACGGGGAGACTGAGAGAGAGGGTGAGACAGAGGGAGCAGGGTATTCCCCTGCAGCTGTTGTGTAAAGCCTGTGTGTGTTTGGA
This sequence comes from Brachyhypopomus occidentalis, assembly GCA_020368025.1. Lineage (NCBI taxonomy): Eukaryota > Metazoa > Chordata > Actinopteri > Gymnotiformes > Hypopomidae > Brachyhypopomus > Brachyhypopomus occidentalis. The sequence goes on from JAGXOD010001376.1 coordinate 2,678,138, forward strand.
CACTTGATCACATGATCACATGGCAACCTGAAGCAGATCATGAGGTCAGTACTATTTTTGATCTCTGCCAATCCAATACCATCTTTTCTCACTGTCACTCTGTCCTGTTCTGACTTCATCATTACTTCTCTTTATAATACTTAATTGCCCCATAGCCCTCCTCTCACCACTTCCTTCCCTCTCTCTTTCTCTTTCTCTCTCTCTCTCTCTCTCTCTCTCTCTCTATGTCTCTTGCCCTCCTCTTCTGCCAGTGTTTCCTGCTCTCTACAATTAAATGGCTAATGAAGGTTCCTTATTAACACTGGTTGTTGAATCGCCATGGTAATCTAACTCGGTGCTCTGACCCCCATCGAGCTATACTTGTGGGGATATTTTGTCCCTACAAAGATATGTAAACATAAACACACACCCACACTTGTACATACAGAGGTATAGTTGTGTATGGTAGGGCTGTTAAGAGTGTGTAAAGGTTACTTTTAGTTGTTACAAATACACACACACACACACAAACTTGCCCAACCTCTATTTCAAACTGTGGCAGGAGACGGAAGCTGACAGGCACGACAGCGATGCAGGGCAGTGTGTGTGGAGAACCCATTCATCACGGCTATATTTACCTGCAGGGGGAGCCGCAGCACGCGCATGTCAACCATTTGAAAACCGCGCACAGCTGAATCATGTATTCTGTGACACATATGCCCCGCCCCCACGTGCATATGCACACGCACACGCATATGCTACCTTCTTTCAGAATGCTTTCAGAACGCCCGAGTTACAAATTCCACGTAGTTGCGCTTGTGTGGTCAAATGACGAACTTTCGGCCATTTACGGGTCACGTCAAGGGTCACTCACGAGTTCCTTAGGTGTTCTTACATATGCAACGATATACACTTGGCCAGCGTTGGTATGATCACACGAAGTTATTAAATGTCCCACATTTCTTAACGCTGCTACCAAATTAACTTAGTATTTTATGTTCTCCACAGACGTTAGCTAGCAGTTATCCATTAGCATAATTAGGCAAGTGAAATGAATAACGCTGCTGTTGAAAAGTCGTTGCTTTGTACTTATAACCTAAGGTGCATGTATTGCTGAAAATAAGGTTCACGTTTACATTTTACATTTTCATTTTACATTTCGAGCATTTAACAGACGCTCTTATCCAGAGCAACTTACCAAAGTGCTTTGTCTGTCTACTCAGAGAATGTATCATAGATACTGTTCAACTATTATACTGTCAAAATACAGGAATCAGTGCTGATACCTAGAAGTGTCAAATATCAGCTCTTTATCTGACATTGATAAGGGCAATAACAAGCAATATGTTGATACTAGAGTTTTATAACTCAACAATAGTGTGAATATTATGGTTTCAGGGTCGATGGAATCTTCAGGTTTAGTTTGTTAGTCCATCACCCAGATGTTCTTGTCAATCATAACGGTGCTTACACAATATTTTTAACCCCGCCCCCTCTGGTGAGCTGTTCAATTGGCTGGCTCTAACTGGTGATATTTTCACCAATCCTGAAACACCACTTTTGATATTATCTTTTTTAAATGGCCTGACAAAAAATGACCTGCTTGGTCAGCCATTGCATGTGGCAGAGAAACAACCACAACCACAATATTTCCCAAATCATCAACTATGGTGTCACTGTCAGTTTGCAAAACTGTCATCAGTGCAAAACTCATCATTACAAAACTCATCATAAGTTCAAAACTGTCATCAGTGCAAAACCTGGGTACGCAAATGAAGATGCAAATGAAGACAACTGGAACCGAAGAGGTAGAACTGAATCCCATGTGGGGTGCGATCAACTGAGAACCCTGGTCTAACGCACTGTGAAAACACAAGGGCATATACACACACATCTACATACATAAACACATGCACAGACAAACGGACTTCACCTAGACATTTTCATATTATCAGGTATGTGAGTAACTGACACAGGGTTGACACACACACACACACACACACACACACTTACTGGGTACCTTTCATCACCATATATTTTCTGTTTTTAGACAAGGAGCTGCAGGAATGCAGTTGTGTTGGGTGTCCATGACAGGGCTCAGACGGTCTACACTCACGCAAACTCTACGGGAATTACGAAGAAAACGGAGCACGTGTGACTGAAGAAGGACGCAACTCTCACTCGCATGTGTGGCCTGAGTCTGAGGAGCCATGGAGACAGGACTTTGCTGCACGACACCGTGCAAAGAGAACGTGTGAGGAACGGGCTGCGGAGACACCTTAATTCTGCTGCGACAAACGAAGCCGCACTCAGGGATCATACCGTGTCACCGCCCTGCCGAGAACGCGGGAATGGAGAAGCCCTAAAGCGCTGAAGAAACGAATCGTTCATTCATGGGGGATCGCGGTGCTGGCATCGCTGCAGTGTAATGGCAGAGTGAGGAGAGAAACAGGCAAGCGCGATAATTTTCTCTGAGATTTCAGAGTCCTTCTGCGTTCTATGATTACATCCTGTTGTCAATAGCCGTTCAGCCAACGAGCAGGACAAAGTGACGATCACCATAGCAATCTCCCTCCGAAAGACTTCCCCATCCAAAACCCTGAGCCGTCGTCACATTAACATCCACCACTAAAAAGAAAACTCACTCTGTTACATCTCATCAGCATTTACAGCGGAGGAAACACCTCGTATCTGCAGCCACTGGCTCCCGTCTCACGTCTGCTCGTTGGACAAACCCTGTTAACGAAGGTGTAGCAGCAGCCCACCACCTGCTAATCCCACTGCTCCACCTCTTCAGCGGGTCCTGGGCTCAGGACCACAGTTGAGTGGATGTTGTCCTGGAGAAGCATCATTCTCAGCCCAGTACGGTGGTGGAGGTGTGCGTGTGGGTGCTGGGCTGGCCTGGTCAATCACAGCCGCCTGGCCATTGTTGTGAAGAGCTGAAGGGTTACTAAAGCAGTGCTTCAAAGCAGCACAGGGGGTTATAGCATGCGACTTTCTGGGGAAATGACTGGCACGTGTTTGTGATTATTATGGCTTGTAAGACACCTCCAAAGAAGACTTGTCAGTATTCTGACCCCGCCTCCAACACACACACACACACACAAACACACACACCCAAGAAGCTAGCGCTGTACTGTTTGAATAGCTGCCCACCTTTCTGCTGCTGCCAGCACTCAGGCTGGCTGCAAATGGTGGCACACCTGAGCCAATCAACTTCTTCCCAAACACAACACATTATATATTCATGAGGGAGCAAAACCACTGTCACATTATCTTTGTTTTTCCTAAGAAAGAACACAGACAGACAGAGCTCTGCTTACGGCCTGGAGCGAAATCACAGTGCCCACAGTGGTGTGGATCATGTGATATGGAGCAAGTGTTCAAGATGTTCATGTGATTCACTGAGAGTTCTGATGGTTTCTCTTACTTCAGTGATTCTTGCCACTCAGATGCATTCAAATGCACTCCAGTGCACTCAAACTAAATGCGCTCAAAGGGAATACATCAGGGCTCCAAACATCTCCATGTCCAAGCTACAGATAAACACGTGCTTCCTGAATGACTTCAACAATAATGACAACAAAGGATTTGACGGTGAGCAGCTAGGTCATCCATTTGTTGATGTCACTTAAGCGCTTATGGGGTAAAAGAACCAGAAGGAGACCAGTTCTCTACAGTGCCTATATACATTGCCTATTACCCATAGCACATCTCATGGTAGGATGAAACTGGCATGTACCTTTCCATTTCATGGGTCGATTGTCCAAAAGCCTCCATCGTCTTTCATATATATTATGTGATCTGCAGTAATTATGTCCAGGCAGAAAACCAGTAGCTACTGTTTCAAAAGCCTCCTTTTCTTAGTATTCAGTCAGTGATTAGGAGCACTAACACTGGCTTGGTCATGGTGGAAGCAGTACAGAAACTAATCAGCTTCCACCAAAGTCCACGCCAGGAGAACTCCAGCTCATTCTGCCATGAATGAAACTAGGATCTGCCCAAGAGAAGTAGACCAGCCAGAGATTATTTTTACATTTTCAGAAATTTTTTTCCTCTTGATTTGTGTGAATCTGGTGCTGGCAAGAGTCTTACATTCACAATCAAAAACAGTGAGCAGTCAGAGTCTTTGTGCACAAGGGTATTTGTATGTGTGTATGTGTGTGTGTGTGTGTGTGTGTGTGTGTGTGTGTGTGTGTGTGTGTGTGTGCGCCTACAGGCACTACTTTGTATTGTTATTATCACTAAGCATAGTCGAACAAGAGCAATGGACATGCTATAATTAAAAAGCAGATGGGTCTGTTATTAATATTTCATATTCCAAAAATAGCCAGCTGTCCAACACTTAATCAAAAAAAAAAAAACACAGACGGGGACCTGCATT